>PVJN01038439.1:0-20358 GCA_004026805.1 Lasiurus borealis
TCCTCGGACCCAGCCTAGCAGGTTCGGCCCTTCCCGGGACAGACATGCCCCGAGGGAGTCCCGCGGCGCGGCGCGGCCCGCTCCCGGCTGGCGAGCGCCGCCGTGGCCTCAGCCTCCATCCAACAGCCGCGGCCGCCGCCTCCCGCTCGCCCTTCGCTGCCGCGCGCCCGGCCCGAACCGCCGCCGCCGCCGCCGCCGCTCGCCGCTCGCCGCTCGCCGAGGCTGCGGACTTGAGGGACGGTGAGCGCGGGGTGTCGGCGTCCGGGTGGGATCCCCTCCACCTCAGGCTCCGGGTGGGGGGAGGGAAATCCGGCCGCCGGCCTCTCCGCCGGCCTCGCTGCCGCCGCTGCTTCAGTGAAGCGCGCAGGACCCGCGGCGGCGGCGGCGGCGGCGGCCTCCTCGGCTCCGGCCCCGCGCGCTCGCCCGCCGCGCGCTCTGGCCTGGGCGGCCGCGGGCTCCGGCGGGGGCTCCGGCGGGGACTCAGGCCGGGCAGGCAGGCGGCAGGCAGGCAGGCCGGCTCCGGTGGGCGTCCGGCTCCCGGCGTCGCGGCTGCGCTGGCCTCCTTCCGGGCCCCTTCCCCTGCGGCTCGGCGCAGGCCCAGCCGGCCGCCCCCTCCGCGCCCTCCTTCCCCGCGAGCCTTTCTCCTTCCCTCGCTCCGGCGGGGGCGGGGCCGCAGGCTCCTCCCCCTCCTCCTCCTCCGCCTCCTCCTCCTCCTCCTCCGCGCGGCGGGGCGGGCGGCCGGCCTTTCCTCTGGCGCCGCGGCCGGCCGGACCCGGCACGGCGAGCCGACCGTTTTTTTTTCTTCTTCCCGCTGCGGCCGCGGCTACTTGCCCGCCCCCTGCCTCCCGCCGCCGCCCGGCCGCCGGGCCGCTGGGCCGCTGGGCCGGCCGCTCTCTGCGGGGCTCCCTGCGCTCACGGCCGCTGCGACCCCGCAGCCGCCCCGCCGCGCCGCCCCGCTGCGGCCCCACCGGCGCCGGCCCTGCCCCTCGGCGCGGCCTAGCTAGTCCCGCGTTTCCCGGCGTCCGAGACGCTTCGCCCGCTCCGCCCCGCCGTCTCCCTCGGCTGAGGTTCCCCCCCTGACTGCCCTGCGCCCCGAGACCACGCGACCTTTGTCCCGCGCCCGCTGGCTTCCAGGCCCCCCACACACACACACTCCCCACCGCGTTCCAGGTCTCGCCTCTGCGTTCACCGAGCATCATCACCCTGCGCCCCCACCGCCCCTGCTCACCCCTCTCTCCACCTCTATTTTCATCCTACTTTTCACAAATGGGTCGCGGCCCTAAGCGGTTTGGCTCAATGGACTGAAGGGTGGTCGGTCCCCCAGTTGGATTGGGGTCCAAGGGCACATGCCCGGGTTGTGGGTTCAACCCCCAGTAGGGGGCGTGCAGGAGGCAGCCAATCCATGAGTGTCTCTCTCTCATCATTGATGTGTCTACCTCTCCCTCTCCCTTCCACTCTGACATAAATAAAAGTATATATATATATTTTTTAAATTTCTCTTAAACCTCCTTCCTGGGAGTCAGGAGCTCTCTGTTTCCTCCCATTTTTGGGGGGGCCCTCCCCTACTTCTAACACCCCAGCGACTTTGGGGAAAGAGACCTTCACTGGGTTGATTTCTCCACCTCTATTTTCATCCTACTTTTCACAAATGGGTCGCGGCCCTAAGCTGGTTTGGCTCAATGGACTGAAGGGTGGTCGGTCCCCCCAGTTGGATTTGGGTCCAAGGGCACATGCCCGGGTTGTGGGCTCAGTCCCCAGTAGGGGGCGTGCAGGAGGCAGCCAGTCCATGAGTGTCTCTCTCTCATCATTGATGTGTCTACCTCTCCCTTCCGCTCTGACATAAATAAAAGTATATATATATTTTTTTAATTTCTCTTAAACCTCCTTCCTGGGAGTCAGGAGCTCTCTGTTTCCTCCCATTTTGGGGGGGGCCCTCCCCTACTTCTAACACCCCAGCGACTTTGGGGAAAGAGACCTTCACTGGGTTGATTTGGTGGGGGGGCCTGCTGGGAGGCAGCCTACGGATCTTAGGCTCTCATGTCCGTGTTTCTCTCTTCTCCCTTTCTCTCTCTACAAATCAATAAACTGTTATTTAATACAAAGATAAGCAATGATTTGCTCATTAATAGACTGTCATCTTCTTCACTTTGAGACACAGATGACATAGGTTTTTGTTGTTTGCCAATAGTAAACTCGAGGCTTCCATTTCTAATCATAGACCATCCTATATCATAAAAGGCTAATATGCAAATAGACCAAAGGGCAGAGCAACCAGAACAACCGAACAACCGGTCGCTATGACATGCACTGACCACCAGGGCACATGTGCGGAACATGGTGGGCTTGGCCGAGTTGGGATGGTGGAGCAGGTGAGCGTAGGTGCCATATCCGCCCTGTGCCTACTGCAGCCTCGCAGCCCACAGTTCTTTTCAAGGTGCACAAATTCATGCACTGGGCCCCTAGTTGTAAAATAAAAACTTGTATCTCCTCTATGCTCAATATCTCTTTTGAGGCCCTTCCCCAGGAGATAACCAATGAGTTTCTGTAGAACAAAGATTTTCATGGTCATTCTCCCTCTTTACTCAGAACTGTAAAATTTGTAGCAATTAGTAGGCTTAATTTTGTCCAGTGGATGGGCAAGCATGATGAAGAAAATGAATATCTGTGCATGGCATTTCCACTGGTTCCTAGGAAAGTCTCAAGACATATTGCACAAGACAGATGGCTTTTAAAGTGGTGACCCAGAAAGAGTGCTCGGTCAGTCTGCGTGTTAAAAGATTAGTGTTAATAAAGCTAATTGCTTTTACTGTAGTTAAATACAATTGCAAATGAATTCTTAAATACTCTCCTCATGAACATGAGTGCGTTTCTTTGTACACTCCGCTTTGAAGCCTATGGGGATGGGGTGGTTTTAGCAGGATAGAGTTCCCTGAAGTTAGCTGGTTATGTGAGCAAATTGCAAATTAAGGGGGGAAGAAGATTATATTGTGCCCAACACAGACTACATTGTAGGAATTTTGGAGCAGCTATTAATGGGAAGAGCACTAAATAAGGAGTGCAAAGAAATGAGTGAATTTGTTTTGGGCTGTATACTTTCCTAGCTTTGTTACCTAAGGATTACTTAAGATCAAGCCTGGCCTCTGTAAACTATAGTGCTGGGCAGGAAAATCAGAATAAATGTTAAGAAGTGATTTTGAATTGACATAGTCCTTTTAACTTTTTTTTTTCCACAGAATTCTTCATAAATGAGTCCTTTTCTCTGCCCAACATCCTGTAGTAAGATATTAGTCCTTATGGTCATTAGTTGTTAAGTTCATTCACACTCAGGAATCAATGGCAAAGAAGAGGCTTAGGTGATTTGCATGAAATCCCATTAATTGATAGAATTCATGCCTCCTCATTTTTAAGGTGAGAAGCAAAAGAAAAAAAAACAGGTATGGTCAACTTTTATTTGCTGAGACATATTCTAGAGGCTGAATATTTAACTGAATAGCTGAGGGACATCAGTGGGGTATGGAATGGTTCGCATTGTGAATGCTAGAGAAGCAGCTTCTCATTCATGGGTAAATATCCTCAGCCCCAAACACGTGTATTTTATAGAAAAACGGACTTCAGGTTGCAGTTATTTAGTCATTCTCTTTCTGGTGTATAGTTAGGGGATAGGCCTGGCAAAATAGTCACCACTGGAGAACTAGTGCCACTGTTTCTTTAACTTTTTTTAAAATTTAATAAATCTTTATTGTTCAGATTATTACAATTGTTCCCCCCCCCCCATAGCTCCCCTCCATCTGGCTTCCATCCCATCCTCTGCCCTTAATCCTCCCCCACATTGTCCTCATCAATAGGTGTACGATTTGTATCCAGTCTCCTCACTCCCCTAACCTCTTTCCCCCTGAGAATTGTCAGTCTACTCCCTTTCTATGCCTCTAATTTTTTAAAAAAATATATTTTATTGACTTTTTACAGAGAGGAAGGAAGAAAGAGAGAGGGCTAGAAACATCGATGAGAGAGAGAGACATTCATCAGCCGCCTCCTGCACACCTCTCACTGGGGATGTGCCCACAACCAAGGAACATGCCCTTGACCGGCATTGAACCTGGGACCCTTCAGTCCCCAGGCCGATGCTCTATTCACTGAGCTAAACCAGTTTGGGCTCTATGCCCCTGGTTCTATTATATTCACCAGTTTATTCTGTTCATCAGATTTTTTATTCACTTGATTTTCAGATTCACTTGTTGATAGATACGTATTTATTGTTCATAATTTTTATCTTTACCTTTTTCTTCTTCTTCCTCTTCTTAAAGAGTATCTTTTAGCATTTCATATAATACTGGTTTGGTGTTGATGAACTCCTTTAGTTTTTTCTTATCTGTGAAGCTCTTTATCTGACCTTCAATTCTGAATGATAGCTTTGCTGGGTAAAGTAATCTTTTTTTTATTATTATTATAATTTTATTTCTTGATAGAGTTAATCCCAGTGAGTCGCTGCACTGATCTTGCAGAGCTCTATATCCAGAACAGTAGTCATAGAGCATATGTTCACATTCTGGACCGAATTAATAGTCATAAAAGCAAATGAAATAGAAATCCTCCTTTTATCTTTTTTTTGGGTAAAGTAATCTTGATTGTAAGTTCTTGCTATTCATCACTTTGAATATTTCTTGCCACTCCCATCTGGCCTGCATAGTTTCTGGTGAGAAATCAGCTGACAATCGTATGGGTGCTCCCTTGTAGGTAATTAACTGTTTTTCTCTTGCTGCTTTCAGGATTCTCCAGACCATTTTTCATGGCAGCTGTCCCAATCTACATTTCCACCAGCAGTGAATGAGGGTTCCCTTTTCTCCACAACCTCTCCAACACCAGTTATTACTTGTGTTGTTGATAATAGCCATTCTAACAGGTGTGAGGTGGTTTCTCATTATAGTTTTTATTTGCATTTCCCTAATTGCTAGTGAGGTTGAACATCCTTTCATATATCTGTCAGCTGTTAGTATGTCTTTTTGGGAGAGAGATCTCTTCAAATCCTTTGCCCATTGTTTATTTGTTTGATGTTGAATTTTATGAGTTCTTTGTATGTTCTGGATATTAAACCTTTGTCTGAGCTATTGTTTGCAAACATCATCTCCCATTTGGTCGGCTGCCTCTTTGTTTTGTTATTGGTTTCTTTTGCTGTGCGGAAGCTTTTTAGTTTGATATAGTCCCATTCATTTATTTTTGCTTTTACTTTCCTCACCTTTTGAGTGAAGTTCATAAAATGTTCTCTATGACCAGGGTCCATAAGTTTAGCATCTATGCTTTCTTCTATGTACTTTATTGTTTCAGAACTTATATTTAAGTCTTTGATCCATCTTGAGTTAATTTTTGTACATGGGGACAAAGAGTAATCCAATTTCATTCTTTTGCATGTGGCTTTCCAATTTGCCCAGCACCATGTATTGAAGAGCCTTTCTTTACTCCATTGTGTGTTTCTGGTTCCTTTGTCAAAAATAATCTGCCCATATACATATGTTTTTATATCTGGGCTCTCAGTTCTGTTCCAATGATCTGTATGTCTGTTTTTCTGCCAGTCCCATGCTGTTTTATGTTTCTTTGTTTTTTTAATATGCTTTTATTGCTTTGAGAGAGAAAGAAAGGGAAGATAGAGAATTAGAGGGAGAGGGAGAAACCAAGATGGCAGCATAGGTAAACACCTAAACTGCTGCCTTATACAATATCAAAACTACAACTAAAAGACAAAATGGACTCCATCCAGAACCACAGGAAAGCTGGCTGAGTCAAAATTCTACAACTAGAAGAAAAGAGGAAAGCACACTGAGACTCAGAGGAGCTGTGAAAGGCTGAGGTACAGAAATGTGCATAGAGAGGACAGGCGGCTGTGTGCATGGGTGGCTGAGTGCGTGGCTGGCTTTCTAAATCGGGAGGGAGACAGAAGCTCCCAACTGCACTGAACTCTAGTTCCGGGGGAGATGCTGGGAAACCAGACTCATTAGGGGGGGAATCTGTACTGTCAGGAAAAGAGAAAGAAACACTGAGACTCTGGAGCTGTGGAATGCAAAAAGGTCTGGAGATGTACGTGCACAGAGAGGACTAACTGCTGAGTGCACGGCTGAGTGTGCGGCTGGCTTTCTAAAGTGGGAGGGGGACAGAAGCTGAACTCCAGTTCTGGGCAAGTTTCTGGGAACCCTGACTCATTTGGGGAGAAACTGGACTGTCTGGCAGTGGGAAAAACTCGAGGGCAGCTTTCTCTCAGAGGTGCTTGCAGCGATTACTATGGGACACTGAGACCCAAGGGCCTTATAGGGTAGGCTAATGGGAAGCCAAGGCTGTCTGCTCTGTCCTGCAACTCTGCCCCATCCAAGCTGAGCAAAGAGGCTTTTTGCAATTTTTGTCTTATAAGAGTGTCTCCAGCACAGAAGTTCTCCCAGCATAGACACAGCTGATCCTCACAGTCCATTGGCTTGGAGTTCAATTCCTCCCAGTGATACCAACAACAGTCAAGACTTAACTACAACAACGCGGAACATACATTCCACAAAGGAGTGCACCAAGAGTGTCCACCTCAGGTAACTGGGGAGGCTGAGCCACTGTGCCTTATAGAACACCTACCACACAAAGCAACTCAGGGAAGCAGCAAAAATGTGGAGACAAAGAACAGATCTCAAAATGAAAGAAATGGAGGAAAGCAAACGACTGGATATAGAGTTCAAAACCACGGTTGTAGAGTTTTTCAAGAAATTTCTAGAAAAGGCCAATAAATTTAGTGAGACCCTCAAGGATATGAAAAATTACCAACTAGAAATTAAAAACATACACCGATTGAAATAAAAATATTATACAGAGACCTAACAGCAGACTAGAGAAACACAAGAATCAAGTCAAAGATTTGAAATACAAAGAAGCAGAAAACACTCAACTGGAAAAGAAAAAAGAATAAAAAATTTGAAGATAGTGTAAGGAACCTCTGGGAAAAGCTCAAGTGTACCAACATCAGAATTATGGGGGTGCCAGAAGAAGAGAAAGAGCAAGATACTGAAAACCTATTTTAAGAAATAATGACTGAAACCCCCCCCCGGTGAAAGAAATAGACTTACAAGTCCAAGAAGCACACAGAACCCCAAACAAAAGGAATCCAAAGAGGACCACACCAATACACATAATTAAAATGCCAAGAGCAAAAGACAAAGAAGGAATCTTGAAAGCAGCAAGAGAAAAACAGTTAGTTACATACAAGGGAGTACCCATATGACTGTCAGCTGATTTCTCAACAGAAACTATGCAGGCCAGACGGGAGTGGTAGGAAATATTCAAAGTGATGAATAGCAAGAACCTACAACCAAGATTATGCTACCCAGCAAAGCTATCATTCAGAATTGAAGGGCAGATAAAGAGCTTCACAGACAAGAAAAAGCTAAAGGAGTTTATCACCACTAAACCAGGATTATATGAAATGCTGAAGAGTATTCTTTAAGAAGAGGAAGAAGAAGAAAACGGTAAAGATAAAAATTATGAACAACAAATACATATCTATCAACAAGTGAATTTAAAAATCATGTGAATAAAAAAATCTGATGAGCAGAATAAACTGGTGAGTATAATAGAATCAGGGGCATAGAAAGGTAGTGGACTGACAATTCTCAGGGGAGGGGGGAGGAAGGGGTGTCGGGGGTGCAGGGAGAGACTGGACCAAAAGCATAACCCTATGGATGAGGACAGTCGCGGGGAGGTAAGGGCAGAGGGTGGTGTGGGAGCTCGGTGGAAGGGAGCTATGGGGCGGGGGGGAGAAGAGGAACAATTGTAATTATCTGAACAATAAAAATTTATTCTATTAAAAAAAAAAAGAATTAGAGGGAGAAATAGACCAAAACACAATCATAGTTGGGTTGATCTTCAACTACTGGGCCACACGGCCAGGCAATACCATGCTGTTTCCTGGTTGGATCCATATATATTAAGAAGTGTTATGTCTTCTTAATGTAGTATCACCTTTTAAAAAATATATTTTATTGATTTTTATAGAAAGGAAGGGAGAGGGATAAAAAGTTAGAAACATCAATGAGAGAGGAACATTGATCAGCTGCCTCCTACACATCCCCTGCTGGGGATGTGCCTACAACCAAGGTACATGATCCTGACCAGAATCGAACCTGGGACCCCTCAGTCCGCAGGCTGATGCTCTATCCACTGAGCCAAACCAGTCAGGCTGTAGTATCACTTTTTTCATTGTAAAATGTTCATTTTTGTCTCTTGTTACCTTTTTTATCTTGAAATCTATTTTGTCAGATATAAGTATGGCTACACCTGCTTTTCTGTGGGTGCTATTTGCTTGGAGACTCATTTTTCATCCTTTCACTTTGAATCTATTTTTATCTTTGCAGCTTAGATGTGTCTCCGGAAGGCAGCATATGGTTAGATTTTGTTTTTTGAACCAATCTGCTATTCTGTGCCTCTTTATTGGTGAGTTCAGTCAAATTTACATTTAGAGTAATTATTGATGTTTGAGGATTTCCTATAGCCACTTTATCTCTTGTTTTCTGGTAACTCTGTGTATCCATTGGTTCTTTTCCATTGTGTTTTTGTCTATTGTTTTTGTTTTGTGGTATTTCATACTTTTTTCCTAATTTTTAAAGCTATGTTTCTTAATTTGGGGTTGTTGTGTGTTTTTTGTTGTTGTTTTTTGGTGTGGTTAGTTTTATTTTGATTTTTTAAATGTATTTTATTGATTTTTTTACAGAGAGGAAGGGAGAGGGATAGAGTTAAAAACATCGATGAGAGAGAGACATCGATCAGCTACCTCCTGCACTGGGGACGTACCCGCAACCAAGATACATACCCTTGACCAGAAGAGAACCTGGGACCTTTCAGTCCACAGGCCAACGCTCTATCCACTGAGCCAAACCAGTTTGGGCTAGTTATAGGTTTTTGAAAAATAAAGTTGCATATATACAATAATATTTTTTTCTTTTGAGTACATCTGATCTCCATCCTCATTTTCCAGTTAAGGCACTTATCCCTTCCCCTTCTATGTTTTTGTCATCACAAATCATCCCTGTTTATGCTGTCTTTTTTGGGTGCTCTTACTTGTAGTGTTGTGACCTTATGCTCTTTCTTTCGGGAAGAACGGTGGTCAGCAAACTGGGGCTTGTGAGCCACATGCAGCTCTTTGGACCCTTGAATGTGGCTCTTCCACAAAATACCACGGCCTGGGCGAGTCTATTTTGAAGAAGTGGTGTTAGGAGAAGTTTAAGTTTAAAAAATTTGGCTCTCAAAAGAAATTTCAATCATTGAACTATTGATACTTGGATCTGTTGACTAATGAGTTTGCCGACCACTGAGGTAGAATAACTCCCTTGAGTATTTCCTGCAAGGAGGTTTTCTGTTGATAAGAATCACTCAGCTTTTGTATATATGGGAAAGTCTTTATATCTCCTTCATATTTAAAAGATAACATTACTGAGTATATTACTCTTGGCTGGTAATTTCAGTCATTTGAATAGTTGCTTCCACTCTCTTCTGGCTTGTGTAAAGTTTCTGCCAAGAAGTAGGATGATATGATAATGGGGTTTTTTTTGTAGGTCACTTCCTTCTTTTCCTTGGTTGCTTTGAGAATTTTTCTTCATCATTGTTGTTTTTTTTAAATATATTTTATTGATTTTTTTACAGAGAGGAAGAGAAAGGGATAGAGAGTTAGAAACATCGATGAGAGAGAAACATTGATCAGCTGCCTCCTGCACACCTCCTACTGGGGATGTGCCTGCAACCAAGGTACATGCCCTTGACTGGAATCGAACCTGGAACCCTTGAGTCCACAAGCCGACACTCTATTCACTGTATTCACTGAGCCAATTTGGTTAGAACTATGTTATATATATATATATATATATATGTTATTTATTGTTTTTTACAGAGAAGAAGGGAGAAGGATAGAGAGTTAGAAACATCAATGAGAGAGAAACATTGATCAGCTGCCTCCCGCACACACCCTACTGGGGATGGCCCACTATTTGTTTGAATAGGCTCTCCATTCCTTTCACCCTCTCTTCTTCTGCTGGTATACCTATAATTCTTTTTTAAAAATATGTTTTTATTAATTTCAGGGAGGAAGGAAGAGGGAGAGAGAGATAGAAACATCAATGATGAGAGAAAATCATTGATTGGCTGCTTCCTGCATACTTCCCACAGGTGCCTGAGCATGTGCCTGGGACCCTTGAGTCCTCAGGTAGATGCTCTATCCACTGAACCAGACCAGCTAGGGCAGTGGTTGGCAAATTCATAAGTCAACAGAGCCAAATATCAATAGCACAACGATTGAAATTATTTTCTTTTTTTTTAAATAAATCTTTAAATGTTCAATTTATTACAGATGTTCCTCTTTTTTCCCCCCATAACTCCCCTCCACCAGATTCCCCACCTCCCACCCCATGCCCTTACCTCCCGTCGCTGTCCTCATCCACAGGTATAAAATTTTTGTCCATTCTCTTCCTGCATCCCTCACATCCCCTTATCCCTGAGAATTGTCAATCCATTCCCTTTCTATTCCCCTCATTCTATTATATTCACCAGTTTATTCTGTTTTTCAGATTTTTAATTCACTTGATTTTTAGATTCACTTATTGATAGATATGTGAATTTTTTGTTCATAATTTTTATCTTTACCTTTTTTTCTTCCTCTTCTTAAAGAATGCCCTTCAGCATTTCATATAATCCTGATGTAGTGGTGATGAACTCCTTTAGCTTTTTCTTGTTTGTGAAGCTCTTTATCTGACCTTCAATTCTGAATGATAGTTTTGCTGGATACAGTATTCATGGTTGTAGGTTCTTGCTATTCATCATTTTGAATATTTCCTGCCACTCCTGTCTAGCCTGCATAGTTTCTGTTGAGAAATCAGCTGACAGTCATATGGGTACTCCCTTGTAGGTAACTAACTGTTTTTCTCTTGCTGCTTTCAAGATTCCTTCTTTGTATTTTGCCCTTGGCATTTTAATTATGATGTGTCTTGGTGTGGTCCTCTTTGGATTCCTTTTGTTTGGGGTTCTGTGTGCTTCCTGGACTTGTAAGTCCATTTCTTTCACCAGGTAGGAAAAGTTTTCAGTCATTATTTCTTCAAATAGGTTTTCAGTATCTTGCTCTCTCTCTTCTTCTAGTACCCCCATAATTCTGATGTTGGTACACTTGAGCTTTTCCCAGAGGCTCCTTACATTATCTTCACATTTTTGGACTCTTTTTACTTTTTGTTTTTCTGGTTGGGTGTTTTTTGCTTTCTCATATTTCGGATCCTTGATTTGATTCTTGGGGTCCTTTAGTCTGCTGTTGGATTTCTATATATTATTCTTTATTTCATACAGTGTATGCTTAATTTCTGACTGGTCCTTTTCCTTTTTTTTTTTTCATTCTCATTAATATCCTTGAAGGTCTCACTAAGTTTCTCAGAGGTCTCACTAAGTTTCTCGGCAGTTTGTAGAAGATTCTTGAGTAACCTTATAAATGTGGTTTTGAATTTTATGTCCAATAGTTTGCTTTCCTCCATTTCTTTCATTTGTGACATGTTTCTTTGTCTCCACATTTTGGCTACTTCCCTGTGTTGATGGAGTGGCTTTGTGTGCTAGTTGTCCTTTATGGCCCAGTAGCTCCACCTCTCCAATCATCTGAGGTGGAAACTTTTGGTGCACCCATTTGTGGGCTGGGTACGCAGTCTTGTTGTAGTTAAGCCTTGATTGCTATTGATATACTGGGAGGAATTGACTTCCAGGCCAATTGACAGTGAGGATTAGCTGTGTCTATAATAGAAGAACTGCTGTGCTGGAGACACCCCTATGGGGCAGGACTTGCTTCAGTGGGGCTTTTGTGCTCACTGAGTCTGCCTCTTG
This sequence comes from Lasiurus borealis, assembly GCA_004026805.1. Taxonomy (NCBI): domain Eukaryota; kingdom Metazoa; phylum Chordata; class Mammalia; order Chiroptera; family Vespertilionidae; genus Lasiurus; species Lasiurus borealis. The sequence goes on from PVJN01038439.1 coordinate 11,866, forward strand.
AGTGTGTCACTTATGTATGTGTTGTCTCACACTGACCTCTAGGTACACTGGGCTCCTGGATCTCCAAGGAGGTGCAAGTCAGCTAGTGTCTGAGGCCACCCAGCAGGAGCTACAGGGAGATCTGAAGATTTCTCCTCTTTGCTTGGAGTTTGGAAGTTTTGGAGTTATCTGACCCAGTTGCAATTTGTTAGGTTAACCTGTGAGAGGGTAGGCCATTCATATGCAAAAGCTGCTGCGCACAGCTGGGTGGGTTTGTAAATTGGGCGGGGTGGGATCTCAGGGAATCACTAGGGTGTGGCAAACAGCGATGGCTGCCAGTCAGCCCTCTCTGCATCTCCGTTTTTCTGCATTCTGTTCCGTGTCCCATGTCCTGCGCCCCAGCACAGTAAACAATTATTCCTGTGTGCACCTCTGCGAGAAAGCCACCCTCACTTTCCGACCTGATTGCAGACAGTCCAGTTTCTCCCTGTATGAGTTTGGATCCCCAGAATCTTGCCAGAAACTGGAGTTCAGAGCAGTAGGGAACTTGTAACTCCCTCCCAATTGAAAAAAACAGTGCACACCAGCCCGATTCACGCGTATCTCTGTACCTCTGCCTTTCTGAGCCTCTGCACATCCTACCAGGTCTCAATGCGCTTTTTTCTTTTCTTCTAGTTGTAGAACTTCCACACTGCCAGCTTTCCTGTGGTTCTGAGGGATAGTCGTTTTGTCTTTTAGTTGTAGTTTTGGTATGGTTATGCGAGGCAGCACGTATAGGTGTATACCTTATGCTGGCGTCTTGGTTCTCCCCTGAAATTTCTTTTGAGAACCAAATTTTTTAAACTTAAATTTCTTCTAATGCCACTTCTTTAAAAGAGATTCTTCTAGGTCATGGTATTTTGTGGAAGAGCCACACTCAAGGAACCAAAGAACCACATGTGGCTCTCGAGCCACAATTTGCTGACCACTGAGCTACGACATGCCTACAATTCTTATTATTGCTTTTTCTGATTGGAGTCAGATAGTTCTCATAGAGTTTGTTTATTTATTTATTTATTTATTTATTTAACATTCTAGTCTCTCTCTTTTTCCCTCTGTGTCTTTTCTAGATTCCTATCTTTGATGTCACTAATTCTTTCCTCTATCTGGTAGGTCTGTTTCCTATACTCAGTAGTTTACTCCTAATCTTCTTAATTGCATGCTTCCTTTCCAGGATTTCTGATTGGTTCTTTTTAAAAAAATTTCAATCTCTTTGTTAAAGTACTCATTTTGTTCATCATTTTGTTTTCTGAGTGCATTGAATTGCCTGTCTCTATTTTCTCACATCTCATTGAGTACTTTCAGAACTGTTATTTTGAGCTCTCTGTCATATATATCACATATTTCCATGTGTCCCAGCTTGCTTTCTGGAGATTTTTCATTTTTTTTCTGGGTTTCCTCAGGATCTCGGTTATTCATGGTATTTGCTGGTCTCCTTTGTCTAGGCATCTATTTTATTACTGACCTTTCTCTAACAGCTTTCTGTGAAAAGAGGTCTTTCTACCTATTTTCCAGTAGGTGGCACTGAATCTCAAGATTTTTTACCTGGGTGACCTCCCAAAGCTGCCCTCCCTCCTCAGCTTCTGTCAGACAGTACAGCTGCTTTGGGATGGGATTTGTTTTGCTCTCACCATAATGGCCACCCCCCCCCCCAGGACCTCCAGGGGGTGCCCCCAATGTGTCCCTCCTGGGCATCAATCACAGAGGGAAAGCAGCGATTCTACTGCAATAGTTGTTTCCAGATAATGTACTGCTTGACCCAACACCAAAGGCAACTGGAACAGAGAGTCTCAGTGGGCTCTCCAAGGGGCTGCAGGGCTCTGGGGCTCTATTTCTTTGTCTGAAACTCAACTGCCCAACGGTGGACAGCCACGGCAGAACCCCTGTCCTGTGTGCGACAGCTGTTGGCACCATTCGCAGTGCTGGAGAGCCCACGGACACTTTGTTTCTCCTAGCCCACAGAGGCACCTTCTGCCACCGGCTTCCTCTCTTTTTCAGGGCTGCATCTGTGGGCATCTCGGCTCTCCTCGGCTCTCCTCCCGTCTCACTCCCCATTTATTCCCAGTTGCCCACTTTTAGATGCTTCAATGTGAGGATCTCTCAGGCGTGCTTCTCTATGGATCAGGAGATCCTTTGTTGAGTTATAGTTGATTAACTGTTGAAGAGCCAAGGAGCTCTCTGATGCTGCCATTCTTCTCAATATTGCATTTTTTAAAAAAGTATATTTTATTGACTTTTCACAGAGAAGAAGGGAGAGGAATAGAAAGCCAGAAACATCGATGAGAAAAAGACATCGATCAGCTGCCTCTTGCACACCCCCTACTGGGGATGTGCCCACAACCAAGGTACATGCCCTTGACCGGAATCGAACCTGGGACTCTTCAGTCCCCAAGCCGATGCTCTATCCACTGAGCCAAACCGGTTTCGGCTCAATATTGCATTTTTAAATTTTAATTTAAATGTTTTACAAATTCAGGGCAAAATCCTTCACCAGCAAAAAGATCATGATATGCTAAAGGCTCAGATGATGGTTACCACTTTTAAGCCATAAAATACTTTTAAATTTAGGATGTACATGGCCTTTTTAACTTTTTTATTCATTTCTTAAATCCTCACGCAAGGATATTCACACCATCCACTTCTAGGGAGAATGGAGGCACATTGATTGGTTGCCTTCCGCATGTGCCAATGGGGCTAGGAATCCTGCGACTAGGGTACATGCCCCTGACTGGGAATAAAACCTGCGACCTTTGGTCCAGTTCACAGGCCGATACTCGAACCAGTGAGCAAAAACAGCCAGGGGTGTACATTACTTTTTTAGACATAATGCTATATTGTACACTGAGACTACAGTATAGTATAAACACAAATTTTTATGTGCACTGGGAAACCAAAAAATTAATGTGACTCACTTTATTGTTATACTAGAGGCCTGGTGCATGAAATTTGTGCACTGGATGGGGGTCCCTCAGCCCAGCCTGTGCCCTCTCACAGTCAGGGATCCCTCGGGGGATGTCCGCCTGCCAGCTTAGGCCCAATCCCCAGGTGGATCATCCCTCTGGCAAGTGGATGTCCCTCTTGCAGTCCAGGGTTCGTGCAAACTGGGACCCCTTGCTTCTTATTGCCTGCCTGCAGTGGAGGTGGGAGAAGCTCCCACCATCATCACTGCACTCCCCAGCTGTGAGCCCAGCTTCTGACTAAGCTGCACTTTCCCTGTGGGGACGCACTGACCACCAGAGGGCAGCTCCTGCATTGAGCGACTGGTCGATCCACCATTTGGTCGATTTTTATATTAGGGTTTTATTATATAAAATTCACTTTAATGCAATGTTCTGGAAACTCAACTGCAAATGTCTCTGAGTTATGCCTGTAGTGATAATACCCAAAACCTATATATTGCTTCCTATGTAAATGCTGTTCTAAACAAACTGCAAGCATTAATCATTAGGTCATCTCAGCAACCTTGTGAGGTATTTATTATTATCTCCATTTTCAGGTGGGAAACAGAGGCCCAGAGAGCCAGTAACTTGCTTAGGGTCACAGTCTGGCCCCAGAGTCTGTGCTTAGCTGTCAACAGTACTGCCTCTATGTTATAGTTGCTAAGTCAAGTGCTGGGGGAAAAGACAGAACCAAAGAACAATGTACAGGCAGAAACTTGTCAGAAAGATGAAGAGGGACAGGGCTTATGGAGGAGAAACGGGGGCCAGTGGAACTGGAAGTAGAAGTCAGCAGTTTAACTCTCCAGCCCTCCAGAGAGTTATTTTTCCCATGATGCAGTCATCAGCAAATCTTACTGTAGTGCTCTCAATTCTTTGTCTCCCCCTCTCAGTGTCCCTAGAGATATTACCCCCAGAAATGTGCTCCCTCGTGACTTTTGAGGATCTCAAGGCACTTCCTGGAGAAGGGGCTTCCCATCTTAACTCCCACTAAGGGGAGGTCTCTATTGTCTGTGAGGTCACCTCCCAAGCTTGTTCTCTTCCTGTCTGTAGTTACCTTAGAAACCGGCTCTCTCCTATCAACACCCTAGTATCTGACATGAGTTGAATAACAGAGAAGGTGCCAAGATAAATAAGGAAAATGTGTGAAAGAAAACCAGTTTTAGATTGAAGGCTAATATTTTAGGAAGTTGGGTGTGCATATGTGTTGTTGTTTTTTCCCTACGGATAATTAAGAGTTCCCAGGATTAAAGGTGAGATACCAAAAAGGTGAAATGTCAAAGAGATGATCCAAAAAATAACAAAACTGCTGGAAACCTGCTTTAAAAACTGAAAAAAATTCCTTTAAAATTAAATATGTATATATTGACATACAATAAATGACATATAGTTAATACGTACAACTTGATACGTTTTGACACTTATACACACATGAAACAATCTTCACAATCAAGATAAGAATTTATTTAGTACCTCAAAACTTACTTTTGCTCCTTTCTAATTCTTCCCTCTCACTCCTTCTCCCGCCTAGTCCCTGGGCAATCACTGATATGCTTTTTGTTCCTATAGCTTAGTTTGCCTATTTTAGAATTTTATATAAATGAAATAAAGTATGTATTCTTTCTTGTACAACTTTCATTCAGATTCATCCATGTTGTTGACTCTGCTGAATGGTACTTTTAAATTTTAAATTTTTAATTTCTAATTGCTTACTGGTTTGACATAGAAATACAATTATTTTTACATATTGATTTTGTGTCCTGTAGTTTTGCTAATCCCACTTACTAGCTCATAGGTATTTTGTAGATTTCATCAGATTTTTTTTTATATAGATGATCATGTTGTCTGAGAATAAAGACAATTTTACTCTTTCCTTTCCAATATGTATTTCCTTTTCCTGTCTTATTGTGGTAGCTAGATTTCCAGGGCAATGTTGCCAAATAGAGCAAACATTCTTGTCTTCTTTCTTAGGAGTAAAGTATATGCTATTTTTCAGCATTAAATATGATGTAATATGCAGATTACTCATAGATGCTTTTCTACAAGCTTGTGGAAATTCCCTTGTATTCCTAGTATTCTGAAAGGCTTTGTTGTTGTTGTTAGATAAAATGTTTGTATTTTATCAGTTCTTTCTCTGATTGATTTAGATGATCGTATGATTTTTCTTCTTTAGTCTGTTGATATTGTAGATTTTCATTATTGAAGTAGTTTTGTATTTCTGGGATAAATGCCACTAGTCGTGATGTATTAACCTTTTTATATATTGTTTGATTTGATTTGCTAAAATTTTATTAAGAATTGTTACATCTGTGGCTCAGCGGTTGAGAATCGACCTATGAACCAGAAGGTCATGGTTCAATTCCTGATCAGGGCACATACCCAGGTTATAGGCTCGATTCCCAGTGCGGGACGTGCAGGAGACAGTGAATTGATGATTCTCTTTCATTACTGATGTTTCTATCTCTTTCTTTCTCTCTCCCTTCCTCTCTGAAATCTATCTATCTATCTATCTAATTGTTACGCCTATGTTCATTACTCTGTCACTTTCTCTTTTTTGTAATGTCCTTGTCTGGTTTTGAGTAATGTGGACTTTATAGAATGAGTTGGAAATAATTCCCTTCTCTTTAATTTTCTGGAAGTGTTTGTGTGGAATCGGCATTATTTCTTCTTCAAATGTTTTGTAGAACACCCCCAATGAAGCCATTTGGAGGAATTTTGTTTGTGGGAAAGTTTTTAACCATAAAATCAGTCTTTATAATCGGTTTAAGGTTATCTGGTTTATCTATTTTTTTTATTGAGTGAGTTTTGATAGATCCAATCTTGCAAAGAATCTGTCCATGTCACCTACGTTGTTGAGTATATGGCCATAAAGTTATTTATAATAATCTCCCTTATTATCTTTTTAAAACGTACAAAACATATAGTGATGTATACTCTCTACTGATATTTGTAAGTTTGCCCCAGCCCGTCTGACTACAGATGCATACATGTTATTAATCTTCTGAATTAACTTTTTTGCTTTTATTGTGTGTGTGTTCGGGAATTGATTGGGCTTGGCGATTAATGTGTGTAGAACGCTACTGTTCCAGGAACTGAAATATATGACCAGACCTATCCTGACCCCAGGAGACCCACCAGCAGTTTGACCTTTGTGCCCAGGAGAACCATAAGCAATCAAGATGGTACCTGAGCCATTGTGCTCTAGGGAGAGAACACCTTCTGCCTGGGACACCCACTGCTGGGACAGAGCAGGTCAGAGATGAAGGGAGGTGAAGAAAATCGCTTTTATCTGATGAACCTTTTTCCTAAATTTCAAACCCCTTACCTACTTTTCCCAGAATCCCAACCCCTTTACCTACACTTTTCTTCTCCTTATAAGAAAGGTCAGCTTGAGATGAGATGTAAGATGGTCTTTAGGGCACATAACCCGCCATCGTCTCGGATCACCAGCCATCCGAATAAAGCGCCATAAAGGTTCAGTTCTTGTCTCTACGTCTTGGCCTGGGAGTGACAGGCAGCATGAATGCTGACTTTTCTGGTTTCAGTTCCACAAGGACCTATGATTATTTCAACGAAGTTTTTTTTTAACACTTTTGATATGTTTGACAAACTTCCCAAGATTTAAAATTAGTCATTTTCTTGATCCTTGAGATTTTTAAGAATTTTTGTAATTTCTCAGAAGGATTCCTAAAACACCTCAAAGATTTGTTCTTTATAAAAAGGCCTATAGGGCGTTTTAAACACATTTTACTTTTTATTGTCATTGATTTCAGAGAGGAAGGGAGAGGGAGATAGAGACATCAATGATGAGAGAGAATCATTGATCAGCTGCCTCCTGCACAACCCCTGCTGGGAATCAAACCGGAAACCCTGGCATGTGCCGTGACCTCCTGGTTCATAGGTTGATGCTCAACCACTGAACCACCCTGGCTGAGCCTATATGGTATTTTAAATTACACAGGAAACATTGTCAAATAAATCATGCTAAAAAAAAAAAAAACATACAGTCTTGTCTCTAAAAGTTGTAACTCCTATCAAGTCTTGGAAATATAAACACACAGAAACTAACTAAAACACTGCCTACAAAAACTAAAGGAAAAAGAAGAGGTCTGGCCGAAGCCGGTTTGGCTCAGTGGATAGAGCATCGGCTTTCGGACTGCAGGGTCCCAGGTTCGATTCCGGTCAAGGGCATGTAACTTGGTTGCGGGCACATCCCCAGTAGGAGATGGGCAGGAGGCAGCTGACCAATGATTTTCTCTCATTGATGTTTCTAACTCTCTATCCTTCTCCCTTCCTCTCTGTAAAAAATCAATAAAATATTTTTTAAAAATTCTTAAAAAAAAAAAAAAAGAAGAAGAGGTCTTTTAAAAATGTAGCTGCTATAGAAGGTCCCTTGCCAAAATTGATTTGTAAAAGAGCTATGGTTTTTTACAAAACTACAAGTAAATAATCAGGACAAGACAAAATGATCATATATGGAAAATAGAATATATATGTTTTCAGTAGAGGAAGGTAGATTAAAAAGCACACACTTCCTCTCTCTCTCTCTGCTCTCTCTCCCTCTCTCCCTCTCTCTCTCTCACCCCCAGTGGGTTCTTGATGCTCCTGTGGCAGAGATATGCTCCCCTGCTCCCACTCTACCCATGGACTAATGGCCTTTAGTTAGTTGGCATGCTGAACTACACCCGACTGCCACATGGAATGGAAGCTCTGGCTGTGAGGCTGAATATATTATCTCAGTCTTGGGAAGGATCGGGTACTTCTTCAAAACGAACCAACCAACTCCCCAAGCTTTCCTGGGCTGGCACTGGTTCTTCGGCCCTACGGAGGGGGGTCAGGGGGAGGGATATTAATCACCTTTTTCCGGCCCATTCTTCGGATCTCCTGGAGAGTGTGTGAAGCCCTAGTTTCCTAGAAGATGAGGCTTCTTAAGGTCTGGTTCCATTCGCTCCCCTCCTTTGTTCATGTTTGGTTACGTAAGCTAGCACACCTATCTTGTCAAGTGATTGCAGTGCCAGTCTGTGCTACCGTGTGATGAGTTGGCAGCAAGTAGCGCTGCTTTAATTGTCTCAGCTGATGGGACGAGAACAAAAGGAGGACTTCGTAGGTAAATGATGCGTTTGTGCCTGGAGGAGGCCAAATGTCCTCCCAGCCTGGTGAGGGAGCACGGGGTTAGCAGGAGTTCTGAGAGAGAGAAGCCGCGGGGGAAGTGAGTCATCACATGCCCTCGCCCACATGCCCTCGCCCAACGCCAGCGACCCCCGCTGGAGGGACTCATTCTGCTCTCACAGTGTGAGCGGCAATCGTCTGCTGTAACAAATTAACATATATATATATATATTTTTTTTTAATATATTTTATTGATTTTTCACAGAGAGGAAGGGAGAGGGATAGAAAGTCAGAAACATTGATGAGAAAGAGACATCGATCAGCCGCATCCTGCACACCCCACACTGGAGATGTGCCCACAACCAAGGTACATGCCCCTGACCAGAATCGAACCTGGGACCTTTCAGTCCGCAGGCCGACGCTCTATCCA
>PVJN01038440.1:0-20357 GCA_004026805.1 Lasiurus borealis
TTGTGGAGGGCTTCAGACATGCCACACACCTCTTCCTTCTCACCCTGCCTTCTAAGAAACAGTTAATCTGAGTAAAAACACTTCTCTTTTCAACACAATTGCCAACCTCAGCCATTCTACCTAGACTTTCTGGGGTCACCACTGTGGCACCATCCACAGTGGCCTGGTCCATGCCTTCTGCACACATGGCCCCTTCCCCGGCAGCATGCCCTCCGCTCCCAGACCAGCGCTCCCTCCAGCACTATCTTAACGAGCTCTCTCACAGCAAGTGAGCCAGCACACCCTAGTGGCCAAGGCTGACACAGGCCTGGCAGGGAGACATTTCGGGACATTCCAGTTCCTCCTTCCTTCCGGCTGATGGATAGGAGGCCTCAGCAGGAGTGAGAGCTTCCAGGAGGGGCCTTGGCCAGAGGCGGCTCAGCAGGCTCTGCCTGGGCTGGTGGTCTCTCCTGCTCCCCTTAGCCCTTGTCTTGGGGGGGGGGCGAAGCAAAGGCGGTTTCTACTTTTACCACTGGCAGCTTGGGTGAGTCATGGCACCATGTTCTAAGCCCAAAGGTGCCACCTGCACCCTTTTTCTTTTCCTGTCCTTGCCCAGTCTTTGCTCCTGCCCTGGCTGCAGTCAATGCCGGTCCCCTCCTTCATACCCAGTGCCCCATCGTCCCTCACAGCTATGGTCACTGTGGTCAGGGGGTACCTCTGCCTTCTTAGCACATCCGTCCTGTGCTCTCAACCCTCTTGTTTTGTTGATTTGTCCTTCTCACTTGCATTTTTAGCCTCCAAATCTATGGGTTTCTATCTATAGTCTGCAAACATGCAAAACCTCTTTCATTAAAAATAGTAATAAAAAAACCACAAAACACAAGGCCCCACCCAGCATTGCTCAGTGATTCAGTATCAGCCTATGAATCAGGAGGTTCCGGTTGGGCATATGCCCAGATTATGGGCTCAATCCCCAGTGTGGGGTGTGCAGGAGGTAAACAATCAATGATTCTCTCATCATTGATATCTCTGTCTCTATCTCTCTCTCTTGGAAATCAATAAAAATATATTTTAAAAATGTTCCCAAATGTCCCCCCACCGAGTATCCTGCCCCATACTTTCCCTCTCTCCCTCTTCCCTCCTCTCGGGTCTCCATCAGAGCCAGGCCCCGCTGCCTTAGCCCATGGACAAACCAAGCCTGTGCAAAGAGGAGCCGCACAATGACTAACATGAGAGAAGCAGGAGTCATTTTCCATGAGAAGGGGCCAATAAACTACTTTGCATTTAAAATAATTTAGAAAGAGCTTATGGGAAGTTTAGCATACGTGTAAGTTTGACGGTATTTTGAAAATCAAAAATGTACTTTGTATCATATATAGGTACCATGAGAACCCTAACCTTTTAAACGTGTTAATCAGCCCTGTAGCCAGACTTCTCCCCCTCTCCCCGCTCACTCTTCAACCTGGGTGGCTGCATTCGCCACTGAGTTACTAACTGCTTCTGCCAAAGCCACCAATGACCTTCCCAGTGATAAACCTGTTGGGCAGGTCAGCAGAAGCCACCTCCAGCCTGAAAAGCTCTCCCGTGTTCCTCCAGGTTCTGAGTGAGGTCTTCTCCTCTATCCCTCTACATCTCTCCTGGGCTAGCCCCTCTGCCTCAATGGTTTCGGTTACCATTTATACTCAGATTACTCCCCCCACTCTCTCCCAACCCCCACCCAAATCTCTCCCTAACTCAGCCACAGCTCCTTAGCCATCTGGGACCAGATCAGGATTGAGGGAGGGTGTATGGAGGACAGCCTAGGCTGGGGAACATATATGGGCCTTTGTGTGCACCCAGGAAGCGCAAGCCTGGGTTCCCTGAGATCCTTAGCTAGATTCACTAAGTCTGACCTTGATTCCCATCTCCTCTGCAAAACCTTCCTTCCTGCATTCCCCATTCCAGTGAGTAACACCATCATCCATTCAGTCCCCCAGCTCAGAACCTCTCTCTCCGACATCCCATCAACCACCGGATCCTGCTGATTCTATCTCCCAAATATTTTTAATTTGCCTATTTTGTCTCTTTGTTTTCATGGTCAGCACCCTAGTCCAACTCACCATCATCTATCACTTAACTCTACTTGCTCAATCCACTTTCGATGCCAAAGCCAGTCTTTGGAGGTTTCAATGACTCCTCTTTGGCTCAGGACAAACCCAAGCTCCTGAAGATGGCATTTCTGGCTTTCCACACTCCTCAGTATTAGTTCTCCCACTATTTGCCACTCACTCTCTGCTCCAATACTGTGAAACTGCCAGGAACTGGTTGTCTGCCCATCACAGTGTTCCTCCCCTCTGCTGCTTGGTCTGACCTTTCCTTCTCCTCCTCCTTCTCTGGGCAAATAGGAGCCAGGCAAGAGGGTATGGTGACTTGGATTTAGGTGATGATGATGGATGTGATAAGAACTGGAGACAGCTGAGACCAGTTTGGTTCAGTGGATAGAGCGTCGGCCTTCGGACTGAAGGGTCCCAGGTTCGATTTTGGTCGGGGGCATTTTCCTTGGTTGCGGGCATGTCTCCAGTGTGGGGCATGCAGGAGGCGGCTGATGGATGTCTCTCTCTCACCAATGTTTCTGACTTTCTATCCCTCTCCCTTCCTCTCTGTGGAGAATCAATAAAATACATTTAAACAAAACAAAACAAAAAAGAACTGGAGACATTCTGATTATACTTGAAAGGCAGATATTAGTGCAACAGGACTTGCTGATAGACTTGGAAGTGGAAAGATAAAAAGAAAGGAGCCCAAGATTACTCCCAGTGTGTGATTGTGTTTTTTTGTTTGTTTTTGCCTGAGTAACTAGGAAGAATGAGTTTTACTAACAGAGTTGGGAAGACAATGGGTTTGGGTGGAACGGTAAAGAGTTCAGTTTTGGATATGTTCATGGAAATGCCTGTTTAGAAATCCAGTTGGGTGTGTGAGTGTGGACTCAGGGAATGACTTACCAGTGAATTATCAGTGTGAAGGTGGAATTTAAAGCCAGAAGACTGGATGAGACCACCAAGGTTACAAGGTAGATAGAAAACAGAAGCCCAAGATCTTCCAATTAAAAAGCAGGAGAGATGAGCCTCAGAAGAAAGAGACAGCGATGTAGGAGGAAAAGCAGAATAGAAGCAGGAAAATGCAGCATCCTGGAAACTTAGTGAAAAAGAGATTTGGTGGAAGAGGAAGGGGTCAATTGTGTCAAAGGCCAAGTAAACTGAGGTCTGAGAACTGGCCACTGATTTAATCACAGGAAGGTCATTGGTGATGTTGACAAGAGCAGGTTAGAAAATGGAATGAGCAAAAGCTTATGGGAATATTCCAAAAGAGAACGGACAAAGAGGAGTTGGAGTTGGCTAAACAATTCTTTTGAGGAATTCTTCTGTAAAAAGGTGCAGTAAAGTAAATGCTAGCTGGAGGACAAGTTAGAGCCATGAAAGATTTTTTGTTTCTTTAAAGATGGGATAAATAAAAGCAGACTATTTCTATATGTTTATGGGGTTAACCCAGTAGAGAGGAAAAGACTCATGAAACAAGAGAAGAAATATTCAAAGATCAGAACCTTTGAGGGGTTTTGAGAGAAGGTTCCTATTCCCGAGCAGAGAGTTTGCTGAGACAGAAGCTTTTCTGAGCTATTCGGGTGACTTCTCCCCTTCACTCCCTCCAATGTCTGCCCTTTGGAGAGACCTTTCCTGACCACCTTTTCAGAATGGAGCGACCCATCACTGTCTGTCATTTTCTCCTGTAGCATTTCTTATAGCCACATTACATAACAAATTTGCTTATTTTCTGCCTTCATCACTAAATATTAATGTAGGGAGAGACTTGCTCCTGTTCACCCCTGTGTCAGCTCAGTAAATATTTGGGAATGAAGGAACAAGTGAATCTTCCCCCCTGCCCATTATAACACACTCCATCTCATTCCATTCTTATTTTTATTCCATTCTTCTACAGCCCACGTCTCTCCCCTTTCTCCTTCCCTTTTTTTTAAAGAAAATATTCAGCCTCTCATGATCCCACACCACCCTCCTTATGTGTATCCCATCTTATCTATGTCTTATCTCCTTTGTCCCCTCATCTCAATGCCCGCCCCAGACATTCCATCTCCTTATCTTGATCCCATCACTACAGCTTGATGGGGTCAAGTTTCAAATACTGTCTCTGTTCTATTCTCTCACATTCCGTTCTCTTGCCATCAACATGCAGTGTTTTGCCTGAGGGATGTGGCTCTGGGATTGAATGTTGACCCATGAACCAGGAGGTCATGGTCATCAAGGCACATGCCTCAGTTTAACCCCCAGTAGGGTGCATGCAGGAGTCAGTCATCAATGATTCTCTCTCTTTATTGATATTTCTATTCTCTCTCTCTCCCTTTTCCTTCCTCTCTCTCTAAAAGCAATAAAAACATATATTTTTAAAAAGTGGAGGGCTTAGCCCATTTCAAAAAATGCAGTGTCCCCCTCCATCAATTACTTCCTCGTTCCCTTTTGCCATTCTATCACCATTGGCACCTAATCTGTCTCATCACCTGGGAAGCAAACAGAGCTTTGCCTTGTGTGTTGGTTAGAAACTGCCAGAGCCATGGTTGTTCCAAACAGCTGTGGGAAGAAAGACAGATGGAATTGCTTCTTTTCATAGTGACTTAAGCAAATATTAGCAAGCATTTGTATAAACTAGCACTAATCTGCACCAAAGACATAATGAAGAACTTTCTGAAAATTTCTAACATATGTTTTACCAATATTGGCATTATCACAAGCCTTGGGACTAGGGGTTCTGAGCCCGAGAGATTAAGACGATCTCTGTGGTAAAACAATCTGGTTTCTCAGAGGGCCCTTTTCTTCTTAATCTCTGATGTCAGGAAACACTGCGAGAGTATCCGTTAGGTTATAAAAGAAAAAAAAAAAGCAGAGCAATTAAAACTGAACTTCACTTGGAACTCTAGTCTCTGCCCCATATTCACGAGCTAGTTGACAAGTCTTTTTGCACGGCTTATTGGGTTATAAGTACTCTGTATCCTTCTTCATCTTATCTCCTAAAGAAATTATCAGCCTAGCACCTGAATATATACATATTCTCAGCTTCTTGAGAGTATTTTTGTTGTTGTTGTTGTTTTGTAGGGATAGAGAATTAGAAACATTGATCAGCTGTATCCTCCCCACTCCCCACTAGGGATGTGTCCGAAACCAAGGTACATGCCCTTGATCGGAATCGAAGCTGGGACCCTTCAGTCCACAGGCTGACACTGTCTACTGAGCCAAACCAGTCAGGGCTTCTTGAGAGTTTTGTACTCTCTTTGTTAAGGTTTTTTTCTCATACCAGTTTGTGACCTTGACCTAGACTTCCCTTCTATTCAAGGCAGGACCAAAAAAAAAAAAAATTTGTTTACATTAGGACATAATCCTATTTTGTTCTTAATAATGAATGACTAGTATCTAATATATAACTATTAGTATAATTATATATTATTATAATTAATTAACATAAAACTATTACCATGTTAATAAAACTGTTACTCCCAAAATAATTATGATTCCTTATGTCATTTTATTCCTAGTTTTCTCAGTAAAATATCAATCCAAGGTCATAGGCCTCAACTTTCAGTTTGATGTTTGATACTTTTTCTTTGAAATTTTCTGAAATGTATAGTAGTATTCTTTACTAGTCCTTTTATTTGGCTAGAATAAAGTAAAGAGGCATAGTTTTGTAAAAACCACGGTTGAATTTGCTACCATTACTGTTGTGTATAAATTTGACTTAAAGAATGTTCATTTGGGCCCTGGCTGGGTAGCTCAGTTGGTTAGAAAGTTGTGGATTCGATCTCTGATGAGAGCACATACAAGAAAACAACCAATGAATGCATACATAAATGGAACAACACATCGATATGTCTTTTTTCCTCTCTCTCCCTCTAAAATTAATTAAAAATGTTTGTTTACATTAGGCTATAATAAATGATTTCTAAAGTAGGACTACATTGTCATTGAAAACAAGTACATGGAGTCCTTGGGTCACAGCACTTTCTCTTCTACAAAATGTTTGGGTAGGTATGGTCAATTTAGGAATCACTTCCAAGAATCCTTTTTTTTTTTTTTAAAGTATATTTTATTGATTTTTTACAGAGAGGAAGAGAGAGGGATAGAGAGTTAGAAACATCGATGAGAGAGAAACATCAATCAGCTGCCTCCTGCACACCTCCTACTGGGGATCTGCCTGCAACCAAGGTACATGCCCTTGACTGGAATTGAACTTGGGACCTTTCGGTCTGAAGGCCGATGTTCTATCCACTGAGCCAAACCAGTTTTTGGTTTGGCTCAGAATCATATTTTGTTCAAGGTCCATTCTAACCAAGACCCTTCAGATTGACATATTTTAAAAAATTTTCTTCTAAATTATTAAACAAATTACTGTTTGCATCCCACAGAGTAATATAACAAATGACAACACTATCGGGAATGATAATATATAAGGAACATAAGGCATAAAGGGGCAGCAGTGCATCCACCATCCAGCGTGGGTAGTAGAGTCTCACCAATAGTTTTGAAACCTTTTGGAAGATCCTTCCGAGTTGCATTCCCCTGCCTCCTCTGCAAGGATAGTGACTAGAATACATTTTGTGAGTAAAATCTTCTTGCTTCTTGAGATAATTTAATTTCAGATTATGTACATAACCTAAAAAATATTGTTAAATGCTGTGTATCTTTGCGTATTGTATAAATACTCAAAGTATTGTGCCATAATGTACGTATACATCAGGGATTAGCTTTTTAAAAAAATATATTTTTATTAATTTCAGAGAGAAAGGGAGAGGGGGAGAGAGAGAGAGAGAGAGAGACAGAAACATCAATGATGAGAGAGAATCATTGATAAGTTCCCTCTTGCACACTCCTTACTGGGGATTGAGCCCACAACCTGGGCATGGGCCCTGACAAGGAATCGAACTGTGACCTCGGACCATTGCACCACACTGGCCGGGCTGGGAATTTGTTTTTTTAAATTAACATTTTGTTTTTGAGTTTATCCATATGGATGTGTGTAATGATGGTTTATTCATTTTCAATGTGTACAACATAACAGGGTAAGAACAAGCAACAACTTTCTCCTGTTGATGGACATTTGGGTCACCTCTTGCTTTGGTTCACATGTGTACAGATGTCTAAAAGGTATTAACTTAGTCGTAAAATTGCTAGCTTACATGGCATGTATATCTTCAAGTTTACCGGATACTGCCAAACTTTCTCCTGAAATGGTCCTACAAATTCAGTCTTGCCGGCACTGTGTATGAATGTCTTTTATTGTGACACAAACATTTTGTGCTTTCTCAGGTTCCCTCCACCAAATCCTTTTCTCTGTCTTTCCCAGCACCTGAACCACACCTGCTCACTCGGCCACTTCCAGATTTGGATGAAATCCACACCGTGGAGATCTGCCAGAGAGCCCTGGGAAGCAGTCTGGGAGAGCTGGGTATTAACTGCACGTGACATAAGCCTTGACTAATAGAAACAGGAAATGAGAGGGAGCCACAAAGCTCGCTTTCTCTCTTCAGAAGTGCAGTTTCTCTTTGCAATGCTCCCCACAGGAAGGCTGACCACGTTTAAGGATCAACCTGCTATATCTCTTTGAAGCCAGGTGCAAAGCAATAATCAGACAGTAGTAACAGTAATGCAGTATATTGTGTTCTATCTTTTCTTGACTCACTTTTCTTCCTCCCTCACCTTATTGCGCGTAGCTGGCACATTCCAAATAAAACTTCAGCATATCAATCCTTGTCTCAGGCACTGATTTCTAGAGGGTCTGGTCTAAGAAAATTCCCATTGCCTTACCAATTCTTGAAATTGTCAGCCTTAAAAATTTTTGTCATTCTTATTATGGTTTTAATTTGCATTTTCCTTATTACTAATGAGGTTGACCAATTTTTTATATGTTTATTGGCCATTGGAATGCCTGTTTATGATTTTTACTTAATTTACCATTGAGCCATGTCTTTTTTATTCTCTCTCTCTCTTTTTTTGCCCCCTTCACTCATTTCTCTCACCTCCATCCCCCACTCTGGCAGTCACCAATCTGTTTTCCATATCTACAAGCTTGATTTTTTTTCCTTATTGATATGTGAGATGTCCCAGTTAAATATTGCTCCATAGCAAATTACTCCAATACTTTGTGACATAGAACAACCATTTGACAATGCTCATGTATTCTGTAGTTCATGAATTTGAATAGGACATAATAGCGTGACTCGTTCTTCTCTGTGATGTCTGGGGCCTCAGCTGTATCAATACTCAAAGTCTGGCTCAGTGATGGGGTGGTGGTACATTTATCTGGAGGTGTCTTCTGTTACACTTCTGTGGCTGATGCTGGCTGTTGACTGGGGCAGCTGGCTGGACCACCCTCATGGGGTGTTTCTATGTGACCCATGCTTCTTCAAGCATAAGCTCAAGATGCACATTTTACATGTCAGTCAGATCCTGATCCCAACTTAACCCAACAGGAGTAGAATGGCCTTCGGAATTATGCAGTGTCATTTTTAAAAAATATATTTTATGGATTCTTTACAGAGATGAAGGGAGAGGGATAGAAAGTCAGAAACATCGATGGGAGAGAGACATTGATCAGCCATCTCCTGCACGTCCCGCACTGGGGATGTGCCCACAACCAGGATACATGCCCTTGACCGGAATCAAACCCAGGACCCTTCAGTTCGCAGGCCGATGCTCTATTCACTGAGCCAAACCAGTCTCGGCTGCAGTGTCATTTTTATAATATTCTATTGGTCACAAGGCTATCTCTAAAGAGGAGGGGACCTAGCCGAGCTAGTGTGGCTCAGTGGTTGAGCATCGACCTATGAACCAGGAAGTCATAATTTGATTCCCAGTGAAGGCATGTGCCTGGGTTGCAGGCTTGATCCCCAGGGGGGGCATGCAGGAGGCAGCCAATCAATGATTCTCTCTCATCATTGATGTTTCTATCTCTCTCTCTCTCTCCCTTCATCTCTCTAAAATAAATAAAAATATATTTTAAAAAAGTAAAGGGAAGGACCATGCCTCTTAATGGGGGAGTACAAAGTCTGATTGTATAGGAGTACATGATGCCATCTTTGGAAAATATGTTGGCCACATATAGGAGTCTTTATATTTTCTGGATATTAGTCCTTTATTGATTACTGGAGGTCCAATGCATGAAGATTCATGCAAGAATGGGCCTTCCTTCTTCTGGCTGCCAGCACCACCTTAGCTCTGACTGGAGGCGCCTTTCTGTTCCCGTCCGGAGCTGCCTTTCCACCTTCCTACACTGCCCAGAGGCCTGGACCAGCTGGGTTGGTGTAGAACGCCTGTATTGTCACCATGGTGATGACACAAGCATCCCACCCAGCCCCCCAGCTACTCGGTACCTGCACATGCAAATTAACCCAACAGCTTTGTTGGGTTAATTTGCATACACATTCCTGATTGGCTAGTGAGTGTTATGAAGGTATGGTCAATTAGCATGTTACTCTTTTTATTAGGTAAATGAAGAAGAAGATAAATGCTGCAAGTTTCTCCTGCCACTTGCAGGATTCATTTTTCATTATCTTAATATCTTCTATTGAATAAAAGTTTATTTTAACTTAGGTAAATGATCAATCTTTCTTTTTCTTTTTTTTTTGTTTTAAATAAATCTTTATTGTTCAGATTATTACATTTGTTTTTCTTTTTCCCCTCCAAAGCTCCCCTCCACCTGGTTCCCACCCCACCCTCTACCCTTACTTCCCCCTGCATTGTACTCATCCATAGGTGTATGATTTTTATCCAGTCTCTCCCTGCACCTCCCCCTCACCCCTTTTCCTCTGAAAATTATCAGTCCACTCCCTTTCTATGCCCCTAATTCTATTATATTCACGAGTTTATTCTATTCATCAGGTTTTCAATTCACTTGATTTTTAGACTCACTTGTTCATAGATATGTATTTGTTGTTCATAATTTTTACCTTTACTGTTTTCTTCTTCTTCCTCTTCTTAAAGAATACCTTTCAGCATTTCATATAATACTGGTTTGGTGATGATGAACTCCTTAAGTGTTTTCTTATCTGTGAAGCTCTTTATCTGCCCTTCAGTTCTGAATGATAGCTTTGCTGGGTAGAGTAAGCTTGGTTGTAAGTTCTTGCTTTTCATCACTTTGAATATTTCTTGCCACTCCCATCTGGCCTGCATAGTTTCTGTGGAGAAATCAGCTGACAATCATATGGGTACTTCCTTGTAGATAATTAACTGTTTTTGTTTTGCTGCTTTTAATATTCTCTCTTTGTCTTTTGCTCTTGGTATTTTAATTGTGATGTGTCTTGGTGTGGTCCTCTTTGGATTCCTTTTATTTAGGGTTCTTTGCCCTTCCTGGACTTATAAGTCTATTTCTTTCACCAGGTGGGGGAAGTTATCAGTCATTATTTGTTCAATTAGGTTTTCAGTATCTTGGTTTCTCTCTTCTTCTGGCACCCCCATAATTCTGATGTTGGTATGCTTAAAGTTGTCCTTGAGGCACCTTACACTATTTTCACATTTTTGGATTCTTTTTTTCTTTTCCAGTTGAGTGTTTTCTGCTTCTTTGTATTTCAAATCTTTGACTTGATTCTTATGTTCCTCCAGTCTGCTGTTAGGTTTCTGTATAATATTTTTTATTTCAGTCAGTGTATGTTTAATTTCTAGTTGGTCTTTTTTCATCTCTAGTTGATCCTTTTTCATCTCTTCTTGGGTCTCACTAAATTTATCCATTTTTTTTCTAGGAAATTCTTATAAAACCTTATAACCATGGTTTTGAACTTGATATCCAGTCATTTGTTTTTCTCCATTTCTTTTGTTTGTGATCTGTTCTTTTGTCTCCACATATTTTGATGCTTCCCTGAGTTGGTAGAGTAGCTTTGTGTGCTAGGTGTCCTATGTGGCCCAGTAGCTCTGCCTCCCCAGTTACCTGAGGTGAACACTCTTGGTGCACCCCTTTGTGAACTGTGTGTATAGCCTTGTTGTAGTTAATTTTTGATTGTTGTTGGTATCCCTCGGGGGGGATTGACCTCCAAGCCAATTGATTGTGAGGATCAGCTATGTCAGCACTTAGAAAACTTCTATACTGGACTCAGCCTTAAAACTTGCAAGATTGCAACAGCCTCTGTGCTGGGCTTGTATGTGGTGGAGTCTCAGGGCTGAGCAGACTGCCTTGGCTTCCTGTCAGCCATGCCCTACATGGCAACCCCTGGGTCTCAGTGCCTCTGGGTAATCTCTGCAGCCCTCTCTGTGTGCATGTGTGCTTGCCTCCAGACCTTTGCCTTTCCGGTTCCCCTGAGTTTTCGTGCACTCTAGGGACTTGTATGAATCTGGGTCCTCAGGGTCTCACCTGAAACTGGGGTTCAGTGCAGTCAGACCTGGATTTCAGTGCTGTTGGAAGGGTCTGTCTTCCACTAGAGAAAGCCAGCGGCACAATCAGCAGTCAGCGCTCTATGTGCGCACTTTCTCGCGCCCCTAGACTTCTGTCTTTCGTGGCTCCCCTAAGTTTCCCTGCACTCCTTTCTTTTCACAATAGTCCAGACCCCCTGTATGAGTCTCACCTGGAACTGAGGTTTAGTGCAGTTAGAAGTAGGGTTCAGTGCAGTTGGGATTTTCCGTCTCCCTCCCACTAGAGGAAGCCAGCCAGACACTCTTCCACCCATCCTCTCTACGAGCATGTCTCCGTACCTCAGCTCTTTACCGCTCCTCTGAGTCTTCGTGAATCCCTCTCTTTACTTCTCATAGAATTTTCACTCAGCCAGCTTTCCTGTGGTTCTGGATGGTGTCTGTTCTGTCTCTTAGTTGTAATTTTGACAATGTTGTGCGAGGCAGCAGTTTAGGTGTTCACCTATGCTGCCATCTTGGTTTCTCCTCAATCTTTTTGTTTATGATTGGTGCTATAGTTGTCATAGGAACACTAAGGTCATGAAGATATTATTTTATAATATCTTCTAAAAACTCTATGGTTTTGCTTTTCACAAGTAGGTATTTATGCAGTTATCAATTTATAACTGCTCAACTCCAAATTCACCCTCTTGTCCCTGCTTTGTAAAACCGAAGCTGAATGGTATAAATGACCTGACACAATGCTAGAGCTTGCCAGGAGAGGGTGCTGGAGGGACACTGCCAGAGGAAGCACTTTTCCTGGCTGGGAAGTTTTGACTTCTTGTTCCAAGGGTGTGGCTGCCAGTCAGTGGTTTCTTGGCTACCAGGTGGCTTCTTAGGGAGTTTGCTGGTACTTGACAGATGGTTTCCTAGCAAGTATCACCAGCACCCAGTGGGCAGTTTTCTGAGTGCTAGTCCTGGTCTGTGGCAACTTCTTTCTCTCCCATTCAGTGCAGTCCAGGTGCACCCCATCCAATGAGGTCTGCACCTCAGCCTTGGTGGGGCTCTCTTGACAGTTTGTTCCTTCTGTGGGTGCTGTCATTAGCCATAGAGGTGTGGCTGCTTCCTGCATCTGCTATGCCTACACTGTTAGAAGTTCTCTACTCCTTTAACTAGTTAATCCCCTGTTACTTAGTAATTCTCTTTAAAAATATTTTTATTGATTTCAGAGAGGAATGGAGAGGGAGAGAGAGATAGAAACATCAGTGATGAGAGAATTATTGACCAGCTGCCTCCTGCACACCCTCTACTGGGGATCAAGCCTGCAACCCAGGCATATGCCCTTGACTGGAATCAAATCAGAGACCCTTCAGTTGCAGGCTGATGCTCTGTCCACTGAGCCAAACTGTCTAGTGCTTGGTAGTAATTCTTTGTGTTAAATTTTCCCAGTTTACATGACTGGTATGGTTTCTTTTGCCCAATAGCACTCTAAGTATGTGATCTACCTGGAGATGATTTTATAGGTGGTATGAGATATAAATAGGAGTCCAAGCTCACTTTTCCCATTGCCAATCATCTCCGCACCACTTCCCTCATTGCTCTTGTGAGCTCTGTCAAATATCAATAGTCCAGATGTGCTTGAGTTTGTTTCTGGGTTAATATTTTATCTAATTTTTTTTATTTGTCTGCCTGCACTAATGCCTTCAGGTCTTAATTCTTATCCTATCTAATAAAAGAGTAATATGCAAATTGACCATACCTCTACTATACCACAAGCCACATCCACCAGCCAATCAGGAGTAAGTATGCAAATTAACCCCAACCAAGATGGCTGTAGCCAGGGAGAGAGCAGGAGGGAGGTGTGGGTTTCCCTGGCAATGGAGGAAGCCAAGCTTTCCACACACCCTGGCAGGCCCAACCACTCAATGCTACAAAGTTTCAATTATAGAAGATAAATAAATTCCAACAAAAATGGTGGCAGCCATGGAGCTGGAGAGAGCAGGAGGCTAAGGTTGCCCTGGCCTGCCTTGGCCTCTGCTTAAGGCTACAAAGTTTCAATTATAGAAGATAAATAAATCCCAATAGAAATGGCTGGGGCCATGGAGTGAGCAGGAGGCTTAGCTCCATCCCAGCTCAAAATTTCAATTGTAGAAGATAAATAAATCCCAGATACTAAAGCCTCTACTTGGGTCACTGGAGGGCATAGCCAGCCTGCAAACCACCAGAGGCCCCTCACCCAGGCTGCCCCATGCCCCATGGAAACCCCCACTCTGATCAGGGACACCCTTCAGGGCAAACCAGCAGGCCCCCTTCCATGCACCAGGCCTCTAAACTATCTAATAAAAGAGTAATATGCAGATTGACCATCACTCCAACACAAGATGGTTGCCCTCATGTGGTAAAAAATTCTGTCCCTTGTGTACACAAGATGGCCACCACAGGATGGCCAGCAGGGGAGGGCAGTTATGGGTGATCAGGCTTATAAAGGAGAGCAGGTAGGAGGGACCAGGCCTGAAAGGGAGGGCAGTTAGAGGCAATCAAGCTTGCAGGGGAGGGCAGTTAGGGATGACCAGGACAGCAGAGGAAGGAAGTTGGGGGTGACTGGGCCTGCAGGAAAGGGAAGTTGTGGGGGGGACCCAGGCCTGCAGGGGAGAGCAATTGGTGAGGGCCAGGCCTGCAGGGAAAGGTAGTTAGGGGTGATCAGGCCTGAAGGGGAGGGCAGTTAGGGGCAAATAGGCTGACAGGGGAGCAGTTAGGCATCAATCAAGCTGGCAGGGGAGTGGTTAAGGGGTGATCAGGTTGGCAGGCAGAAGCAGTTAGGGGCAATCAGGAAGGCAGGCAGGAGAGCAATTGGGAGCCAGCAGTCCTGGATTGTGAGACGAATGTCCAATTGCCCATTAAGGGGTCCCATATTGGAGAGGGTGCAGGCTGGGCTAAGGGACACCCCCCCCATGCATGAATTTCATGTACTGGGCCTCTAGTATTTTATAATAAATCTTGGTATCTAGCAAAGCATATCCTTCCACCATTTAATTTTTTTCACAATAATGTTGGATTTTTATCTAATGCCTTTTTTCTACTTTTGATTATCTTATATTTTCTTCCTTAATCAATGATGAATCACACTGATTGCTTTTTTTTAATTTACTAGTAGCCCTGTGGATGAATCCATGCACCAGTAGCTCACCAGTTGCTCACTGCCACCCTCCAGTAGTTCCCCCCTTTTCCCTCTCATAGCTTGTTGCCCTGCCCTCTCCTGTGTTTCTCTGCTGCCTACTTGTAGCTCGCTGCCCCACCCTCCTGCTGATCTGTGATCCAGTCGTTACACTTCTTGGTGTAACAATCATTTGCATGTTACATCTTCATTATTATGATTTTTTGAAAAAATATATATTCTATTGATTTTTCACGGAGAGGAAGGGAGAGGGATAGAGAGCTAGAAACATTGATGAGAGAGAGACATTGATCAGCTGCCTCCTGCACGCCCCCTACTGAGGATGTGCCCATAACCAAGGCATGTGCCCTTGACCAGAATTGGGCCTGAGACCCTTCAGTTCTCAGACAGACACTCTATCCACTGAGCCAAACTGATTAGGGCAACACTGATTGCTTTTTATTTTTTAATTTCTTTATTGATTAGGTATTACATATGTGTCTTTATTCTCCCATTACCCCCATTCATGCCCTCACCCCCTGTTGTCTGTGTCCATCGGTTAGGCTTATATGCATGCATACAAGTCCTTTGGTTGATCTTTTCCCCTTACCCTCACCCTCCCCTACCTTCCCTCTGAGGTTTGATGGTCTGATTGATGTTTCTCTGTCTCTGGATCTGTTTTTGTTCATCAGTTTATGTTGTTCATTCTATTCCACAAATGAGATCATGTGATATTTATCTTTCTCTGACTTAGCATAATACTCTCCAGTTCCATTCATGCTGTCACAAATGGTAAAAACTCTTTTACCACAGCGTAGTATTTCATTGTGTAGATGTACCACAGCTGATTGCTTTTTATTTTTTATTTTTTTAAAATAAATCTTTATTGTTCAGTTTATTACAGATGTTCCTTTTTTTCCTGCCCCCATAGCTCCTCTCCACCTGATTCCCTACCCCCTACCCATGTCCTTACCCCACACCACTGTCCTCATCCACAGGTGTAAGATTTTTGTCCAATCTCTTCCTGCATCCCTCACACCCCCTTTCCCCTGAGAATTGTTAGTCCATTCTTCTTTTATGCCCCTAATTCTATTATATTCACCAGTTTATTCTGTTCATTGGATTTTTTATTCACTTGATTTTTAGATTCACTTGTTGATAGGTATGTATTTGTTATCACTTTGTTGTTCATAATTTTTATCTTTACCTTTTTCTTCTTCTTTCTCTTCTTAAAGAATACCCTTCAGCATTTCATATAATCCTGGTTTGGTGGTGATGAATTTCTGTAGCTTTTTCTTATTTATGAAGCTCTTTATCTGACCTTCAATTCTGAATGATAACTTTGCTGGGTAGAGCACTCTTAGTTGTAGGTTCTTGCTATTCATCACTTTGAATATTTCTTGTCATTCCCATCTGGCCTGCATAGTTTCTGTTGAGAAATTAGCTGACAGTCGTATGGGTACTCCCTTGTAGGTAACTAACTGTTTTTCTCTTGCTGCTTTCAAGATTCTCTCTTTGTTCTTTGCCCTTGGCATTTTAATTATGATGTGTCTTGGTGTGGTCCTCTTTGGATTCCTTTTGTTTGGGGTTCTGTGTGCTTCCTGGACTTGTAAGTCCATTTCTTTCATCAGGTAGGGAAAGTTTTCAGTCATGATTTGTTCAAATAGGTTTTCAGTATCTTGCTCTCTCTCTTCTTCTGACACCCCCATTATTCTGATGTTGGCATGCTTGAAGTTGTCCCAGGGTCTCCTTACAGTATCTTCACATTTTTGGACTCTTTTTTTTTTTTTTTTCTGGTTGGATGTTTTTTGCTTCCTCATATTTTAGATCTTTGGTTTCATTCTTGGGTCCTCTAGTCTGCTGTTGGATTTCTGTATACTATTCTTATTTCAATCAGTGTATGCTTAATTTCTGACTGGTGCTTTTCCTCTTTTTTTTTTTTTGGTGGGGGGGGGGCATTATCATTAAGTTCCATGAATTCCGTGAAGGTCTCATTAAGTTTTTCAGATCTCACTAAGTTTCTCGGTGGTTTGTAGAAGATTCTTGAGTAACCTTATAAATGTGGTTTTGAACTCTATGTCTAGTTGTTTGCTTTCCTCCATTTCTTTCATTTGTGACATGTTTCTTGGTCTCTGCATTTTGGCTGCTTCCCTCTGTTGATGAAGTGGCTTTGTGTGCTAGTTGTCCTTTAGGGCCCAGTAGCTCCACCTCCCCAATCACCTGAGGTGGACACTCTTGGTGCACCCCTTTGTGGGCTGGGTTCACAGTCTTATTGTAGTTTAGCCTTGATTGCTATTGGTACACTGGTAGGAATTGACCTCCAGGCCAATTGACTGTGAGGATTAGTTGTGTCTATTAATAGAAGAACTGCTGTGCTGGAGACACTCCTATGGGGCAGGACTTGCTTCAGTGGGGCTTTGGTGCTCACCGAGTCTGCCTCTAGAGTGTGTCACTTATGTATGTGAGGAGTTAAAATCTGGTGTCGTCTCACACTGACCTCTAGGTACACTTTGTTCCTGGATCTCCAAGGAGGTGCAAGTCAGTTAGTGTCTGAGGTCACCCAGCAGGAGCTACAGGGAGATTTGCACATTTCTCCTATTTGCTTGGAGTTTGGAAGTTTTGGAGTTGTCTGACCCAGTTGCAATTTATTAGGTCAAGCTTCGAGAGGGCAGGTCATTCATATGGAAAAGCCACTGCACACAGCTCCGTGCGTTTGTAAATCAGGTGGGGTGGGGTCTCAGGGAGTCTATAGGCTAGGGCGTGGCAAACAGCAATGGCTGCCAGTCAGCCTTCTCTGCTGTGTTCTGTTCAGTGTCGCTTGTGCAGTGCCCCAGTGCAGTAAACAATGATTCCTGTGCACAACTCTGTGAAAGAGCCACCCTCCCTTTCTAACCTGATGGCAGAAAGTCCAGTTTCTCCCTGTATGAGTCTAGGTCCCCAGAATCTCGCCAGAAACTAGAGTTCAGAGAGTTGGGAACTTGTAACTCCCTCCCAATTGAAAAACAGCAGCACACACTGGCCCAGTTGGCATGCGTCTCCGTACCTCTGCCTTTTGGAGCCTCTGTACATCCTACCAGGTCTCAATGCACTCTTTTCTTTCCTTCTAGTTACAGAACTGCCACTTCGCCAGCTTTCCTGTGGTTCTGGGGGATAGTTGTTTTGTCTTTTAGTTGTAGTTTTGGTGTGGTTGTGAGAGACAGCACGTATAGGTGTGTGCCTTATGCCACCATCTTGGTTCTTCTCTCTGGTGATATATTCTGATTGCTTTTTAAAGGTTAAATTCTAAATCTATTTGTTGCTTCTGCTGAATCCATCATATAGTGTTCTATTTCCTCATATTTTCCTTTTTTTATTGTTTGCTAATAGTTGGCTAAACAACCTGTAAGGTTAAGATTATATAAAAGATTATATAAGATTATATAAATTTGAACCCCAGACTCCTGAGAGGGCAGGTTCATAGTTAAAACTTCTCTGGGGAGCCTATTATTATTATTGTTATTATTATTTTCACTCAGATTCAAAACCAAGACAGATAGGATGGGAATTTTCTTATCACTAATTTGTATAGGCCCAAGACTTGCCTCCATTTCCCATAATGTCTAATCAACCCTAAAACTCCAAGTTTCTGGTTTTGGCAATTTCCCCTAACTTCCATGATGGCATACCAGTAATTTCATTTCTTTGAATCTACTTTAGGCCCCTGGAGAGTTTCCATAATGTCTTGAAGCTCCAGAAAAGTGTGAGTATGTATTTATTGAAATTTATTCAGTGTTAATATGTTTTTTAAAAATATATGTATATATTTTATTTTCTTCAGAGAGGAAGGAAGCAAGAAAGAGATAGAAACAAGAGAGAATCATTGATTGGTTGCCTTCTGCATGCTTCCTATTGGTGATCAAACCATAACCCTGGCATGTGCCCTCACCAGGAATCAAACAGGTGATCTCTTTGTGTATGGACGATGCTCAATCACTGAGGCACACCAGCCAAGCAGTATTAGTATGTTCTTAAGTGGGAGGAATTTTTAAAATATCCTAGTGAGCCATGCTAGAAGTCTTTTTGTTGTAATATTTTCTAGGCTGTTACTATATGTGACATTACCAACCTATTCTAAAACGATAGATAATTTTTCTTAATGGACCTGGCAATGCCATATATTGGGAAAGTTAATGTCCAAAGCCTTTCCGTTTCAGTTATTTCTCCGAGATCCTATAATTTTGCTTGTGGGAGAGACTAGAAGTGGTGCGGAACCGGGATAATATCCCCGTAATTACATACACCAGACCGGTTCCTTGGGTGCCAAAAGCAAGCTCATGTACCACAGATGAAATAAGTCCCCATAAATGATCACCAACAGTCTAATTGGGCAATTGAGCAACTGAATAGCGGAAGATTAAGATAGAGTGATGTATTGAATTCAGGGAAATATCGTAAGAATTAATACAACATTCATTATAATTACATTGGCTACTGGCCACAGGAACTAATCCATTTTGAATGAAACATTAAAACCCTTTAATGGTGATAGCTATTTGTGGAAAGAGTATGGGAGTATTGGAAATTACACTGGAGAGAGGACGCATTCGGAAGGTTTTATTGGTCCTATTCCAGGAGCTAGCAGAAAGAACTTTTTCGTGTCCTCAGGCTGCAAACGCCTTCTCGAGGAGGGACACTGGGACCAGGGGTGTCCCAGGGGGACTGATTCAACATTGGCGATGCCGTGGTGGATGCCTGGTGGAGCTGATTTCATCATTTGGTGCCTTCGTAGCGGGGAGGGGACCAGCATCCTCAATGTGTCTATACATTTTTTTAAATATATTTTATTGATTTTTTACAGAGAGAAAGGGAGAGAGATAGAAAGTCAGAAACATTGATGAGAGAGAGACATCGATCAGCTGCCTCCTGCACGCCCCACAGTGGAGATGTACCCGCAAGCAAGGTACATGCCCCCGACCGGAATTGAAGTTGGGACCTTTCAGTCCGCAAGCCAACGCTCTATCCACTGAGCCAAACCGGTCTTGGCATGTCTATAAATTTTTGAGATAAGAATTGAGGCAAGGACTTTTCTTTTTGTCCAATGGACAGAAAATCGCTAGTTTTTTTTTGTTTTGCTTTGTTTTTCTTGCAGAAGAGAGGTTAGTACTGGCATTATTCTTGTTCATGTTGTAGCCTCTTATATTGCTCACACACTGGCTTACTTCCAGCCTGTTTGTTAGGATAAGTATCAGTTGGCATCCAGAGAGCGAATAATGAGCCAACATAAACGATCCACCAAGTTGTTCTTAAGGTTAAAAGCCCATGAAATAGCTATAAGAAGCTGCCATGCCCGTGGCACAGACGTCCTCTTGAGTGGCAAGGCTGGGCCAGGACACATGAGTGGTAAGACAAGCTAGGAGGGTCCCTTCCAGTGAAGCTCACGGGCTGCTTCTTTCCTCTGATGAAGCTTAATGTGCATTCAATCTTCGGTTTGTAGATTATAGCTCAGTTTTTGGGGGGTGATTGTTTAGGCTTCTTGTTCCTGTGAATAGAAAGTTTTGACACACTTCAGTAATGATATTAAAAAAATATGTGCTTTTTATTTTTAGATGACATTTTTTAAAAATATTTTTTTATTGATTTCAGAGAGGAAGGAAGAGGGAGAGATAGAAACATCAATGATGAGGGAGAATCATAGATCGGCTATCTCCTGCCCTCCCCCTACTGGGGTTTGAGCCCAAAACTCAGGCATGTGCCCTTGAACCAGAATCAAACCCGGGACCCTTCAGTCCACAGGCTGATGCTCTCTCCTCTGAGCCAAACCAGCTAGGGCAAAATAGGTGTTTTTTAAATTGATTTTAGAGAGAGAGGAAATGGAGAGGAAGAGAGAGACAAAC
>PVJN01038441.1:0-20354 GCA_004026805.1 Lasiurus borealis
GGGCACATTTCCACTGTGGGGCATGCAGGAGGCGGCTGATCGATGTCTCTCTCTCATCAGATATTTCTGACTTTCTATCTCTCTCCCTTCCTCTCTGTAAAAAATCGATAATATATATATATATATATATATATATATATATATATATATATATATATATATATATTTTAAAGTACATAGGTTTCTTCTTCCAGTTAATTTCTAAGTCAGAGTGTGTGGTCTATGGATTCCAACTTAAACTACTCTCCTAGTTTCCCATCAATACTTAGACCCAGGGGCAGTATTTTCTGTATGTTATCTCAATTCATGCTCAGAAACACTGGGGAATGGGTATTGTTATCTCATTTTAGAGGTAAGGAATATGAGGTTCATGCAACAATACACTGTTTGCTTATAGGTGGTAAATCAAACAGGTTAGAAGTAGGTCTGCATCTGAATAGATCCAACATCAGTCACAAATTTTCATTACGATGTGAGGGCCGATCCGCGAAACATAAATAGTGTTGTGAGAATCCTTAGGAAGAGATAATCACTGTCAGCCAAGCAATCTGGGAGGGCTTCATGGATATGGTGCTACTTGAAAGGAGTTTTAAAGGAAAAGCAAGCTTTCAGCAAGTGAAAAAAAAATTAGAAGTTGCTCTATACTGAAAAAAATTAGGAAGAAAAAAAGACAAAAGTACCAAGGCAGGAGGTATCCATGTGAAACGCTAACTGGCCCATTTGGCTGGACCAGTGGGAATGGGAAGGGAGCTTTGGGAATGTGTTAACTGTGAAGAACCCCGACTCCTAGGTCTGCTTACTTCATCTCAGGTCTTTTATACCAGGATCACCCAGTTATTCTTCACCCTGCTGCTAGCAAATATAAGCAAATAGAGCGGATGTGTAAAACAACCCCATACCAATAGAATGTACAGCCTACCCACATCCAGTGGATTGGCCCTTTTATTTATTTTTTAATCCTCACCCGAAAATAAGTTTTTTAATTGATTTTGGAGAGAGAAAGAGAGGGGGAGAGGGGACATTGATATGAGAAAGAAACATCGATCTTGCTGCCTCCCATATGCATCCTGACCGGGAATCAAACTGCACTGCGGGCATGTGCCTTGGCAGGGAATCAAACCTGCCACCTTTCGGTGTATAAGATGACGCCCGAACACCATTCAGGGCTGGCCCTCTTCTTAATCCCCCTCCTGACACCTTGGATCTCAGTTCTCCCACATGGGATTAAGTTTTACCTGTTCTTGCCATTCTCCTTTTGTCTCAGATGAGGACTCCTAACTCCGGACCCTGCTTGAGAACAACACTTCAAAGGGCAACCCTAAACTCCATGACGGAGACAAAGAGTTCAGAGCTAAGGAGTTTGGCCTTTCTTTGCGATGGTATAGGAGGTCTGTGCAAAGACAATTGCATTATGCTATTTTTGCTCTAAGGTACTTAGCTGCTGTATGTGAAGATAGATTTTAAAATTAAGAGATTAGTGGAAGAAAGAACAATGTGAAAAACCTGAAAAAGTAAAAAAGAAATGTGGGTCCGAACAAGAGTGAGAATAGTGGGAATGGAGATGAGACAGTGAGGAGCAGCAGGAAGGAGATAGAAATGTTAATATATTCTAATCTACTGGCTATTTAGACAATAATTCAAAATGGTTAGAAAGGTCCAGAAGTTAAGTCACAGATCTTATTCTAGACTATGCAACTCTGGGCAAAATCACCTCTCTCAACCTCAGCATCTTCATGTACTGCAGGAGGATAATAGTTCTAATTTCACCGAATTGTTTTCACAAAGGAAATGAGATAATATATTCAAAGCAATGATAGCAATGCCTAGTGTGCAACCAAAATGTCCTTGTTATCAAGGTAAGTCTATCAGAGGAGGGGCTGGAGTAAAGCTGTAAGAAGCATAAAAGATGACCAGAGTCTAGGTGGTTTTAAGGTAATGCCAGGAAGTCAAAAGTTAGGTTCGACAGGATAAATGATTTGTTTTATAAAGCAGTTCACCATGCTTTCCTTTTGCGACATTAGAATCCCTATGCTTTACATCTGGTGCTCTAGCAAGAGAGAGCCCTGTGCTAATAACACTATGTCCTCTTATGGCATGTCTTTAGCCAGTAAGAACTACTGCTTTGAAAAATATGCCCTGAATTTTACATCTAATATCCTCATAACCAATTAAGTTGTACAGTTTCTTTTTCCTCCACATGTTATGTATATACAAGTGTCTTAATGGTAAGAAGATAAAATAATCCTGTATAATAAAAGCCCAGGGACTGAACAGCAGAACAATCAGAACAACCAGTTGACAAGTCGCTATGATGCGCACTGACCACCAGGGGGCAGACACTCAATGCAAGAGCTGCCCCTCATGGTCAGTGCCCTCCCACAGGGGGAGCAGCCACTCAGAGGGCAGGTCCACAGCCACTTGGCTGACCGGGATGAGCAGCTGCTCCTGCTGTGGGCCTATCCCTGCTGGCCACGTCTCCCACCAGTGCATGAATCCTGTGCACCGGGCCTCTAGTAATTCATAATAGGCTCTCTAACTTTTAAAGCACAACTAACTTTTTCTTTTTCCATAGTTAAAATGGAGGTGTGTCATCAGTAATATAATCAAAATACTCAAGGGTAAATCAAAGGTAATGAAAGATAAAAGGAAATCCAGGAATAGTCCCTTAAAGAAAGACATGAAGGATGATTCCCATGAAGGATGCAGATCTCACTTACTTGGACACTAAGGATTGCAGAAGTTCGTTACTCAGAGGTAACCTGGCGGCCTTGCACAGCTTTCTAATGTATCTGCCAGGCATTTTCTTTGTACTAGATTAAAACAAAATAAATGAGCTTATACATACTTTTGGTCTTTAAAGTAACAATTGCATGCTATAGGAAAAAAAATACATTGTATTGTAAAAATGTTCGCATGAAAATAAGTATTGATAATGGAATTCACAGTAAGGAAAAAGAGTCCTATTGTATTTCATCAACTTTTTCCATGTCAAAACTCATCAGATTCTGTCCTTACAAAGGTCTTTCCATCACGATTCAGATTCTTGGTTGGTGATAGTAGCCTATTAAAGCTGCAGCCACGAGCGTTGCTCTAAGGAATCGATCTGCATTCTTGACCACCAGTCAAAAATGGTTCTGATATTTGAAAACATCTCCTACTTTGACAGGCATCTAGAGCCTCCAACATAAATGGAGGGTGTTTTCCTACTCTTATCCTTGGACCCAAACCTTACAACCCGGAAGCTCCGGGCAGGGACCTTAACATTCACCTCAATTTTGTCCCATGTTTTCTCCAGAGCAGCCTAACATAATTTCCCCCAGCTGCTGGGGGCACAGAAATCCTTGTCCACTGTTCTCACTCAGCCAATGTTCTTCCAGGCAATGGGCGAAATTAGGACCAACGGGAAATAAAGTAGGCTTCTTTCTTTACAATGAGATTATAAAATGATGACAAAATGTATCTCTAGAATCAAAGCTTGTTAGACCTTAAAAAATCTAAAAGATGTCTAACCAAGCGCTCCATTATTCTGAAGAGATGCTCCTTTAGTGAAGGAGGGCCACACTTTTCAACCTGGAGAAGGAGTAGCACCAAGGTAGAAGGCAGGGCCAGAGTGATGCAAAGCTCAGGCCACACATCCTCTGAGAGGTGCAAGGAAACTTAAAGGTTAAAGGAAAAATACAATTTTTATAAAAACTCAATGAGGATATTTTATAAAAAACCAATAGTAGCATATTATGGATTAGTAAAAAATTATGTTCATTATTAAGATGAATTTTAGGATCTTCAAAGATATAGGGTGTGCAGCTGGCTACTTGGGCGCACACTTCAGGATTGGGGATTGAGGGAAGGGGTCATTAGGAAGAGTGAGTGCAGTGGTGTGCAATTAACACAATTAGAAGCTAGAGTTAAAACTAAGATTTTCTAACTCCAGATAAATACCCCACGACACACACTCTATCAGGTCTGTGGATAAGATGAATACCAAAACATATTTAGGTGGGGCTCCAATTGTTAATAACAATGACTTAATAAAGCTTAATAAAAAAACATGATAAATGTACTAGAAATAGATTATGCTGAACTTCATTATTTTCAAGAAAAAAAATAATTTCAAAGAAATGCTTTAAAAAGTTTACTTGCAAGCTCCTTATTCTGTCTATTACAAAAGTCTCATTTATAAATCCCAGTTATCACTAAAATAACGTAAGAAGAAATCTTCAGGATTAAACCTTCTAACATCTTAATTTGCTATATTTCAGTTGAAAGCTAGAAACCAATTAAAACAACATTCAAAGGAGCATCCTATTCTTTTGAAGTACATCAACAAACAAAGCTCACTATCACTATAAAATATCTTCACCCAGATACTCTCCAAAAATGATTTCAGGTGGCTTTGCTGAACAGTAGAATATTATGAGACATTACTTTTCTTTTTTACCATTTTGATAAAATATAAATTTCTTCAGTAGTCAGGTTCACAGAAACTTAAATTACTTATTAGAATCAATAAAAGCTTACTTTTCTCGATCTTCGTATTCACAGTAAGAAATGAGTTTTTCAAAATCCTCATAAAAAACTTTCCTGAACTGCTCATGAGCCATGGAAAGTAGGGCAGTCCCATTTGGACATGGTTTCTCAGGCACTCCATAGTGACGTACAATGGTTATAAATTGTTGCTCTGAGAGTCCGTCAACAGTTATGTCCATCAGTATGTTTCTATAAAGAAAATGGAAAAAACACTCATGAAGTTATATCTAAGAATATTTTCCTTCACTCTCTATTAAAAATACCCAAATTTCATTTTACAAACTTGTACCAACTGCACAGAGGACAGGTGATAATGTTTTTTTTTTAATTTAATTTCTCTACTTATGAATGGCAAGAAGGTACCAGTGCTAGAATAGAAAACCATAAGCGCTATTGATCTAATAAAATGGTATTTTTCCCAGAGTCAAACTTCTACCTGATAATAGCCTACAACCAGGAAGTAAAATTGTAAAGTCCTTGAATGGTCAAAAAACTTATCACTCAGCGCATGATTTCATGAAATGCCTATTAATCTTACTTTACACAAAATAGTAACAGACTTGGAATTTTGGTTTCCCAGGGTATAAAACATATAAATCAGTAAATGAAAAAGAAGTTTTGGAGATGGGGACAGCTTAAGCACATTTCTGCAGTAAAAAGTAAAAACTGACACACCCTTCAGTGAGGGAAAAAAATAAAGAAATAAGTAAAAAGAACCCAGCCAGCATTGCTCTGTGGTTGAGTGTCAACCTATGAACCAGGAGGTCATGGTTCAATTCCTGGTCAGGGCACATGCCCAGGTTGTGGCTCAATACCAGTGGGGGGTATGCAGGAGGCAGCTGATGGGTGATTCTCATGATTGATGTTTCTCTCTCTCCCTTTCCCTTCCTCTCTGAAATCAGTAATATATATATATATATGAAAAAAGCTGTGTAAGGGTACAGTTGTCTGAGTCTTTAGAAGGCAAATGGCATTGAGATTATTGGGCAGAGCTTCAAAAAGGACAACATAATAATGATTCAGATTCGAAGCCTAACAAATAGGCTGAATTGTTTTTTCTCTATCTGAAACCTATAAACCATGCAGAATGCATTAGAAAGCATTACATCAAAATCGTTAAAATGCAAACTGTTATGGGGGTTCAATGAATAAACTTTCATCATCTAGAAAATTTACTTGCCGGAAATAATTCAGTTCCCTAGAATACCCAATAAATGAAGGAATACAAGATTTTATATGCTCTTCTGCTGTAGACTGGTCTTTCAGAATAATGGCTTTCAGTTCTTTTATGTATTTCTTCTCGTTATCACTATCATTTAAGAATCCTGGATTCTCCTGGTCAAGAATTTTCTCAGAGTGTAGGAAAGCCCAGTTATGATGTTCGCCTATCTCAAGGAACTGCATTTCACCTACATCCACTTCTCAGGGTTTATGGGGGTTTCCTTTTGTCAAATAAAATATGAGGCCAAATTCAATCAAGGAGACTTCACAACAGCAGCAAGTTAGTTTAGGTCCATCAATCACCAATATTGGCTGGGGGCTCAGTGTGTGTACAATACTGTAAAGTTACTTTGGCATCTGAAATGTTCAGAGTCTATAATCAAATAGAGCTTCCCAAATATACAGATGAGCTCTCACAACCATAAACTGGGAGGGCCAATTGAAGAACTGAGTAATAGTAAGACATCTTGCCATTCATTCAGGTGCTGTGCTGCCAGTCATGTCTTCTACTATTGTCTTCATTTTACAGATGAGAACACTGAGGCACAGAAATGTTAGGTTTTATGCCCAATGCCGCAAAAGCCACAATGTGAACCCTTGCCCGCTGGCTCCAAAGCCCTTGCTCTTGCATACTATGTCCCCTTCTGTTGGGACACAGAAGACAAAATGACCAGATGGAACAGGGCTCAGTCAGGGAAAGCTTCTTAAGGCAGTAGGTTTTGAGATAATTTCTCCAGACCTGTATTCCCTTTACCATGCACCACCTCTGCTTTGAGGGCTATAACTGACCAGCATAAATAAAAGAAACTTCCAGAAACCCTGAGTCACCAACCATCCCTGACTGACTGGTAAGTGACCACGAAGTAACCACTCCCAGGAAATCCCCTGGCTCATCTAGAACATTGGTCATGGAATAATCAGTCATGACATGTACATAAAACAAACACTATGCAACCATGAAGAGTGTGTTATTTTTTGGTATTTACTGGTATGAAAGATGTCCATGCTATGTTGTTAAATGTAGTAGATCCCAATGAAACTGAAGATAGTGGTACATACACTGAGTGGCCAGATTATTATGATCACTGAAATGCATAATAATCTGGCCACTCAGTGTATATATACAGTGTGTGTGTGTGTGTGTGTGTGTGTGTGTGTGTGTGTGTGTGTATTTTTTTAGAGGCCTGATGCTTGCATTCGTGCATGGGTGGGGTCCAGCCAGCCTGGCCAGGGGGAGGGGACATGGGTGGTTGGCTGGCCTGCCTGCCAGTCAAACTCCTGGTTCTGGGGACAATTTGCATGTTAGCCTTTTATTATATAGGATATCACTGAATGGCCAGATGATTATGCGTTCAGAGATCATAATAATCTGTCCACTCAGTGTTTATATTCATAGAAGAAAAGACTGGAAGGATACATGCCATGACATCTACAGTATTATTGGTAGCTAGATGGATGGAGAGAGGATGATAGATAGATAGATAGATAGATAGATAGATAGATAGATAGATAGGGATATCAATAAATATAGTACGCTTTTTCTGAATTTTTATAATAATCAAATATTACTTTCATGATCAGAGAAAAAACACTTAAAAGCTTTTTTTTTTTGAGGGTAGGAAATGGTGTGAAGAAGTGGCACACACCCAAGGACCAGGGAAAAGATGTATGCGGCAATAACGAGAAACTTTCCACACACCTTTAACTAAACTTATTCTAGCACTACCAGGCTGTAAAAGTTTATTTTTCTTTTCATTGGATAAACTGAAATTATCCTGGCCTTACTGCAGTTAAAATTTATATCTGCTGGGTTTCTGTATGCTTGGGTTTTAAATGGCTCAGTATTCCATGACTTTCCACGGTTTTATGTGAGAATTTCAAACAAGCTCTCCCAGACTTAAAAGTATTCTTAGTCACGTGGCAGGTCCCCGATCCCAATCAGAAAGTACAAGTCTTGTTTTGCAAGAATCAAGAGGCTGCCACCATGTCCCCTGAGCTTGCCACTACCCCTTCTTTAGGACTCACCCCACCCTGTCAATCTTTAATGGGCTTCACCACAAAATAGGGATCTTATCAAAAGGTGCGCACTCCATTTTTGTGGTGGTGGTAAAATACACATAAAATTTACCACTAGCGACATTTAGTACACTCACAATGTTGCACAGTCGCCACTTCTATCTACTTCCAGAACATTTCATGTCCCCAAAGAAGTCACTCCATTTGCCTCTTTGCCCAATAACTCTCTGCCCACCTGGCAACCACTAAATGGTCTTTCCTGTTTGCCTTTTCTCACTTAGAATAGTGTTTTGATGTTTATCCATGTTGTAGCATGTGTCAGTACTTCATTCCTTTTATGGCTGAATAATATTCCATTGTATGAACTACCACACTTCGCTTCTTCGTTCATGTAATGATGGGCATATGAGTTATTTCCACATTTGGGCTGTTATGAATAGTTCTGCTCTGAACACTCATGTACAAATTTTTGTTTAAATATCTGTTTTCAACATATACGCAGGAATCGAATTGCTGGGTCACATAGTAATTCTATGTGTAACCTACTGAAGACCCGCCAACTTGTTTTCTGCATACTCCATTTTTACTTAGCGGCAACTACAAAAATAAAACCAGCTTCCCTCACCTATAGCCATTACTCATCTAAACCTTCAGCGTAAACCTGAAATAAGGTCTGAAATAAGATCTTGGTACTTCCTGCCTAGTCATTTAAGGGAAATAAAAATTCAATTTAAAAATTATCTGTAGCCCTAGCTGGTTTGGCTCAGTGGATAGAGCATCAGCCTGAGGACTGAAGGGTCCTGAGTTAATTCTTGTCAAGTGCACATGCCTGGGTTGTTGGGCACGATCCCCATTGTGGGGCGTGCACAAGGTGGCTGATCAATGATTCTTTCTCATCATTGATGTTTCTATCTCTCTTTCCCCCTCCCTTCCTCTCTGAAATCAATTTTTAAAAAGCAGCTGTAATTGTATTGACTGGTGTTCTGTGATTATTATTGTTAATCTTAAAGATTCAAATGGCAAGTCATCTTCACCTTTACCCAATATTGCACTACAGATCAACATATTTTTTAGTTAATCTTATAAAAGACACTACCATGATTCTCTCTGTTTTTGTTATTAAAATCATAAGACTCCAAAAAATAATGCCAAACTGCTCTAGGACATTGAGGTAACTGCGTAAAATTTTGAAACTTGAAATGCGCCAGTTTTATGGGACATAATTCCATTAAAGTATCCCAGTCAAGTGATGGTAAATTGAAACTGCATTTTAAAGTTCTGAATCTCAGGATATTTTCTTACATATTGAATTGTTAAAGCCTAAGCAATGTCTTTCAAACAAACTAAAAGAAATAATTTTGATGTAAACAATATTTTGAGAGTGGAAGCCTTGGGCTCTGAGGCTTATAAGAAAATCTGGTTAAGTCTAAATTAAACTAAGACATCGTTTTTATACAATTTGGTTATACCCTTTATCATTTCCTTCAGTATGATATTCATAAAATAAAATGAATTTCACGTCCTTTAATCAAAGCCTGGCACACCTACTCACATCCTATACTCCCTCGGGCTTTCTCTTACATTTGTCTGCTTAAGCTGCCCATACAGAGCAGAAAATCCTGCCTTCCCATCACTTGCATCCCAGTCTGGAATACTGGTGGACTAATGTGTTGCCAGATGGCAGACAGTGGTAGAGGTAACTGCTAGAATATGTGTGTTGAGGAAGGAAAAATAGAAAGCTACAGCAAGGTGGGGCCAATACAAATGTCTAACCAAACGGATTTTGCTAATGAACATAGTTCAAAACCATCTATAAAACTCTTCAACCTCACTGAACAACAGCCCAGATGGCCACTTAGGCTGGATACTGTGCACCTCTAGAGAGTGCATTTGTAGACTGATGGTATACATGGTGTCCTTTAGAGTTGTGTGACATGGGAGCCTCACCAGAAGCCAAGACAATCCAGAGAAAAGGGGGAAAAGGGATAACTACAGACTATAAGAAAATCAGCGCCAAAACTGGTGTGGCTCAGTGGATAGAGCGTCGGCCTGTGGACTGGAGGGTCCCGGGTTTGATTCTGGTCAAGAACATGTATCTTGGTTGCGGGCACATCCCCAGTGGGGCGCGTGCAGGAGGCGGCTGACCGATGTCTCTCTCTCATCGATGTTTCTGGCTCTCTGTCCTCTCCCTTCCTCTCTGTAAAAAATCAATAAAATATATTTTTTAAAGAAAGAAAATCATCTACTCCAGCCTATGTCACAAACCTGTTGGCAATTGGGAGGTGGTGTGATTTAGCGGGGAAAGGGTGAGCTTTTGAATTACACAGCCATGGTTTAAAATTCAAGCAGACTATGTAACTGTCTTGAGAAAGAGCATGCTCCAACTTCAGGGTCTTTGCACTTGCTGCTCCCTTTCCCCGGAACGTATCTTCTCAGTTGCTCAAATATCATCTTCTCCTTGAGGCTTTTGCTGATGTGACTCCTCCCCCTGCAAGTCTGTCTTTCCCCAACCCCCTTCTCTGCTTTCTTTTCTTCAGTGGCATTCATCATTTTCCAACATAGTATAACATTTACCTTCTTATTTTGTATATCTAATTTATCTCTCCCCTTACCCTCCGCCAGATAAAACATAAATTTCACAAAGGGTAGGGTTATTCATCTATTTTGTTTACTGCTGAATCCCCAACATCTTAAATAGCTCCTGGCACACAGTAGGCCCTCTATATTAACTAGTTTGCTGAACATATAAAAAAATGAGGGTTAAATCAGTAAGATATAAAAAGCATTTAGTGTAACACCTGGATTATAAGCACTCGATAAATAATATAAGTTTTTAGCATTCTCATCATTCCACAGTGGAGATTCAAGTTGTATTCAACTGAAAGCTATTTCTCTTAAGCGAGTTCACTTTGAAAAAATATAAAATATTTTGATGACTGAAATAATAGAATATATCAGCAGAATATAAAAGAAAAATGATGCACTTATTTTAAGTAGTCATATTCAGGATTAAGTCTGAACTGAGAAAGTAATAAACTCCAAGTGTGTCTCCCTGTATATAATGGATATTTTAGAAGCTGCATAAATGCTTAAGTCTTAGAAATCAAATGAGATGCCCACTTTTCCTCTCTGTTACATATAAAAATACTCCATCTTCATTTTGGTCATTTTTAGTAGGCAATGGCACCTAAGACCTTAGCTTTAAATTCCTCTAATTTCTGTCAAGTTCTTCATGACAAGGAAGCACACTGAACCCTGAAATAAGTCCTTTGGAAGTGAAAGAATCTTTTGGCAGTATAAATAATTACTGCCAAATCCATCTGCTTTGTAAATTGACTTTTTGATATATTTTCTCGTAGAGAAGTACATCTGCATTGAAAATCATTGACCCTGTCTCCTTATTCCAAATAAATGTAAGCAGCTTCTAGATTTCTCTGTTACTGCTCTAATCTTCATTTCACATCAGATACTATGGCTTTTCCTGTTTTGACATGTAGTGGAATGTACATGGTAATTTTGATTTATTTAGTTTGAAATCCGGTATGTCTTAGTATAGCCGACTTTGGGGCTATTTAAGTGTAGCCAAACAAAATGAGATTTTTCTCATGAAGTTAAGAGAAATTGCTGTATGTTATTAACAATATTTTTTTATAGAGAAATTCTTTAAAATGTTCATCTATAATTTTTCTACAATTTGGTACAATATGCACTTAATCAAGCTAAGACAACAGCAGTGTTTTTTAAATCATGTCAAGATTTTAGGTAACAGCAAATGATGGTGCTTAACTTGCAATGTGGGCAGAAAGGAATGAATATTCATTACATTTATGAGCAAAGTTACTCATTTTCTACCACCTTCTTTTTCATTAATACCCATCCTGTGTTCAAAGATTACTTGTCTCCAAGAAAACTTCACTTGTTTGGAGTCCTGTTTTTAACTCTTTCTCGCTGGTTGTCAGATGTTCTAGAGGCCATACTACAAGGGAAGGTAGGGTGTGGCTTACAGGTAGTGTGACCCCATATAAGCCCACAGATAATATATTGACATCAAATAGGCTGAACACAAGACCAGGCCTGTGCCCACTGGTTGCTTACAATGAACTTACCAAACTCCAAACTTACTCATATAAAAACATATCCAAAAATATACATAATTAGATTCGTAATTTCTTCTAAACACACACTTTAAAATATAAAATTTATCTGCTTTACTCCATCATAAAAAGAATACATTTCTAATTATATAGAATTAATGTTTAAAAGAAATAAAAGGGCCCTAGCCAGCTTTGCTCAGTGGATAGAGTGTCAGCCTGTGGATTGAAGGGTCCCTGGTTCGATTCCGGCCAAGGGCACATACCTGGGTTGTGGGTTCAATCCTCAGTGGAGGGCATGTAGGAGGCAGCCAATCAATGATTCTCTGTCATCATTGATGTTTCTATCTCTCTCCTTCTCCCTTCCTCTCTGAAATCAATCAATACATATATATATATTTTTAAAAAAGATAAAAGAAATAAAAGGAAAACCACATATACTCCCACCAAGCAAATACAACCAAGTAAACATTCTGGTATACTTCATTGTAATCTTTTTTCTCTGAATATTAATTGCTTTTTTAAAAAATAGTTGTAAACATATTTTATAGTCTGTTTTCTTCATATAACAAATATCCTTCTGAAATCAAAATGCTAAACTTATTGGATATTTCATGGGCTACTTTCTAATTTTTATTTAAATAATGTCACAATGAATATCTTTATGCATAACCATTTGTATTTAAAATTATGTGCTTAGCTCTCCAAAAAGGACATACAGGTGACCAATAGACATATGAAAAGACACTCAACCTCACTAACTATCAGAGAGATGCAAATTAAAACCACAATGAGATGTCACCTCACACTTGGCAGAATGGCTACCATCAGTAAGTCAACAAACAACAAGTGTTAAGGAGGATGTGGAGAAAAGGGAACCCTCATGCACTGCTGGTGGGAATGCAGGTTGGTACAGCCACTGTAGAGAACAGTATGGAGGTTCCTCAAAAACTAAAAATGGGACTGTCTTATGACCCAGCGATTCCACTTCTGAGAATATATCCGAAGAAACCTGAATCACTCATCCAAAAGAATATAAGCATCCCTATGTTCACTGCAGCATTATTAACAACAGCCAAAATTTGAAAGCAGCCCAAGTACCCATCAGTAGATAAGTAAAAATCTGTGGTAGCCCTGACTAGGTGGCTCAGTTGGTTGGAGTGTTGTCCAGTACACCAAAAGGTTGTGGGTTCAATTCGTGGTCAGGGCACATACCTAGCTTACAAGTTTGATCCCCAGACAGGATATCTGCAGGAGACAGCCAATCCATGTTTCTCTCTCACATTGATAAGAGATAAATAGACTAGATTCAACCCCCAACCCTCAATATCTGTACCCTAAAGTTAATCACACACCAGAAAGAAAGTGAAGTCAACAAAGTAGAAAAAGGGCCACAATAAGGCTATGTCCAAAAGCTCAGTGATAGGACCCCTCATCCAGTCTGGCATGTATATAGACACATAGCAGGAAATCTAGGAAGGCCTCACAGCAGAGGTGGTAGTGGAGCAGACCTCGAAGATAAAAAAACAATTTTTATCAGAGAAGTAGGGCAGGTAGGGGAAAGAGTTTGGGAGAAAAGGAAGAAAGAATCATATCCTCAAAGATACAAGGAGAGCAAGAGGATGGTACACAGGAGGAGCTATCCAAAGTATTCATAACCAGAGCTAACATTTATCAAGTGCTTAGTTCCATGCATTGTTCTAACTAGTTCATATTCATGAACTCACTTAATCCTCACAATAATATTTTAAGTAGGAACTTTTTTTTAATGTATTTTTATTGATTTTTTTACAGAGAGGAAAGGAGAGAGAGAGAGAGAGTTCGAAACATCGATGAGAGAGAGACATCGATCTGCTGCTTCTTGCACACCCCTACTTGGAATATGCCCGCAACCAAGATACATGCCCTTGACCAGAATAGAACCTGGGACCTTTCAGTCTGCAGACCGATGCTCTATCCACTGAGCCAAACCGGTCTCTGCTAAGTAGGAACTTTGATTATCCCCATTTAAAAGTGAGGAGCTAAAGCCCAGAAAGGTTTGCTCAGTTGCCCAAGAGCGCACAGCTAATAAGTGGTAGAGCCAAGATTTGAACCCAGATGGCCAGGGTTCGTAGAATGACTAGAACATAGGGAATGTAAACAAGAGATAAGTTAAGGGAATGAATAGGTTATCCCAATCCCGATAGGCACCCAAGTGGGATATGTTCCAGCATTCAGACTTTCTCCCACAGAGGAAGACCTCAGAGCATGTGAAGCAAGGAAGAAGTCTATACTAATAAAAGGGTAAAATGCCAATTAGACCTGGAGGCCTTCTGGGAGACCTTTCAGCTGTCCTTCCGGACAAAGCCATGGTGGCAGGGCTGAGGCAGAGGCAGTTAGGGGTGATCAGGCAAGGAGAGGGCAGTTGGGGGTGATCAGGCTGGCGGGGGGAGTCAGTTGAGGGCAAGCAGGCCAGCAGTGGGAGTGCAGATGGGGGGAAGCAGGCTGGTAGGGGAGCAGTTATGTGTTGATCTGTCTGGCAGGGGAGTGGTTGGGGCTATCAGGCCAGCAGGCAAGTGAGCAGTTGGGAGCCAGCAAGAGGGATGTCCGACTGCAAGATCAGGCCTAAATCAGCAGTCAGACATCCCCTGAGGGGTCCCAAATTGGAGAGGGTGCAGGCCGGGCTGAAGGACACACACACACACACACACACCCGCGCACAAATTTCGTGCGCCAGGCCACTAGCATTAACAGAATTGGATGACAGAGCACACAGGAAGTAATGCAAGGATAGTTATGTGAGTGAGGGCTGGTAGGGAAAAGCATGGAGCTGAGAAGCATCAATTAGGATTAAG
Source organism: Lasiurus borealis (assembly GCA_004026805.1). Lineage (NCBI taxonomy): Eukaryota > Metazoa > Chordata > Mammalia > Chiroptera > Vespertilionidae > Lasiurus > Lasiurus borealis. The sequence goes on from PVJN01038441.1 coordinate 14,690, forward strand.
TGTGTTTGGCCCAGTATGGTCTCAGGTCTCTTGTTGCATGCCTCACAGACAGGGCCATCATGGAAGCTAGCTTTGGGCAGCAGGGGCGGGATTGCCTTTACTGCTGAGATGAGAAAGGAAGAGTGCAAAGTTGTGGATGCAGGGCACTGGGTAAGGTACATATATTGCAATCTCTATATTCTTTATTAATCTGGACGTGAAGTTTTATGCTATGAGGTTAGGATCTTAAGAGGTAGAAAGTTTAAAACATCTATTGCGGGGAAGTGGAGAAGGTATAACTAAGTCTTGACCCATCCTTAACTGCTTCTTTATCCATAACTGCTCACCGATCCATCCATTGCCTACTCTGTCATCAGTACCTTTTATTTCTTGGTCCCTATTGATCCTTTCCCTTCAGCTTATAGACATATTTATGTCTCTTCCGACTGAAAACAGCAGCAAAACCCAGCCCTCAATCTATTGCCCAATTAAGTCACCCCAGTGGCATCCATCAACCTGGCAGAAGCAGTCTCTCACAGCAGCCTTGCGACAGCAAAGAGCTACACTGTGGCGTTTGATCATGTTCTGACACTCTATGGACAGAGTAAGTGTCCCTGGGGTTTCTGGGCAACTAGGGGAGGAGGGGGACGGAAGATGTCTCAAGAGAAACATATCGATCATTCCTCAGGAGGAATTCCTGGTAATATGGCCCACGGGAGCTCAAGCATTAAATGGGAAAGTAAAAGAGAGGGGATCATATGTTGACCTTGAGCAGGTGGAATGTGTCATAATGACTCTAGGGGTCATCAGGGAGTTCACATGAGGTCAAAACAGCTCTGCTGACTTTCCCCCCACTGGCATCTCATTTTGTGTTTTTTATATTGCTATTGCCTTCTACTGTTACTTGTCTTTTTCAATAAAGACTATACTAGCTTTGCTTTTAGGTTCTGCACATTTTTTTTTCTAAAAGAGAACACTATGCACTGCACTTGCCTTTATTCTTCCTACTGATGTTTTAAAACATAAAACAAATGCATCGTGGTATGAATTCAAAAAGTATGTTAGAGAATGAGTCTCCTCACCACCCCGATCTCTAGTCCCACTCCTCAGAATTTCCCCCCAGCATTGTAGCGAGAATGACAAATTGTATATATTAAAGGGTATAACATGATGATTTGCTACACATACGCATTGTGAAAGAATGATTGAATTCTGCAATTCTATTTGCAATTCTACTTTGGTTCAGTTGAAATTGCCCCAAAGTATGTTAAACTCATATCTACCCAATTTTCAAAGATAAGGATGAAATATAATTTTACTTTCAAGATGGAATATGAGGAATTTAGCCCTTACATTCCCCACTCTCTCTCTGAGTCTTGGGTATTTTATCTGTGGTATAAACCATGTCATCTTCCTTTGCAATTTTTCTAGCAATAGCATTTACCTCTTGAAATAGTGTTTGATCTTTGAATTTTGATGTATAAATGTATGTGTAAACTTTTTTAATGTTAAATGCTGTTCCAATACTTTTAAATAGAAAATGACTCCCATGAGTTAATTTTTATTTTTCCTTCATTCTCTAGAGTAATTTCATAAAATAATGTATTACTTTGAGTAATTTATTAAATAAACTATATTACATCTTGCTTTCTTGCAGATGTAAAAACATTTTCTACTGTTCCCATGTACAAAAACAGCTTGTCCCCAATTTGTTTGCCCTCAAAAGCACTGAATATTTAATCCATTATCTCCTTACATTACCTGAGGCCTTATCTTTCTGCTTTTTATGTCATTGGTTTTGCTGGTGGTGATGTTGTTTTTAAGCATTGTTTTGTATATGTTTTGCTTTGATGCTTACAAAATTGTTCCCTTAACTATGACCTCTAAATGTTTACCAGGTTATATATCTAGTGATCTCTTTTTATATATTTTTCTTGGAAAACAGTGAATTCTCTCAATTTCCAGATACATGTTTTGCAACTTTGAAAAGGATTTTTCTAAAACAATTATTTTTTATTATTACTTTGGTTCCATTTGTCTAGTTTCCTCTCTGTCCCCATTTCTGCTCTCTTCTTTCTCGTTTTAATTCATTTCTTGTTTTTCTCTGTTTGGGGATGTTTCTAAAGATAGTTTTCTGGTTTACCACCAAGTTGTCTGCAGCATACAGTGTCCTATGAGTGCCCCCTGTTTAATTTTTAATTCAGAAAATATGTTTTATATATTTTAATACAATTCTCTCCCTGTTTTTGGTCTGTTTGCTTCTCCAAACGGCCTGCCCTTGCTTAGAACATCATACGTCTAGTTGTGACCATTACATGGCTAGTTGCTAAAAACAAATAAATCAAATCCCATTTTTCATACAATAAAATCACTCTTGGAATCTGCATGGGTTCTCCTGTACTGCGCCATTTTCCCTGTGCAACTTTTCAGAAAGGTCTCTAGAGCAGTCTGGGCACTGTCAGATGGCTGTGCTGTATCACACTCCACAGGCTCTATCACAGATGGGCAGTGCATGGATGGGGGAAGTTTAGGGGAAAAGGGATCCAACCATGTCCATCCTCATTAAATGTGTCCGAGTCAATATGAAAATAGAGAGGAAAGGAGAGAGGTAAACAAGTTTTTGATTTGGAGACCAAGACGCAATTTGGCATGGGGTTTTGTAGGGAAAGAAGAATCCAAGTGGTGGAGGAAAAGTTGGAAGCTTTGTCTCAATACCCCAACCACTGATAGGGACTCCAAAAGAGGTCCTTTATGCATGGTGTCGCCAGATTTATGCAGTTCACACTCTGCCCAATCCATACAGTGGCCCTTCCCTAGGATCACATAATCACATATAGGCTCCAGAGTAGGTTCTTTGCCTTTGCTCAATTTAACAGATAGTCATTGAGGCAACTGGTCTCCTATGCCAAGAAATAAATCAGAAAAGAAAGAAACAAGCCCATCAATGAATGCAATGATTCACCTCCTTATCAGAATATGATGTAGAAAAATGTCTTACATTTTATTCTCGCAGTCTACTTTTGGATTTATTTTGGTCATCTATGAAGTATTCTGAGCTTGGGAGAGGAGAGCATTGGGATGAAAATCAAATCACTTATCTGAATCAGAAGTCATAGACACAACCCAGGCAATTGACCCAACTATATTTTTGACAGTGGCTAGAACTTTTAAACTTTACAATGTCAGTGACAAATCATTTTCAGTCCAGAACTTGTTCCTGGCTCCTTGTTTGAAACACCCTGTATTTAAATTATATAAGGAGTCCTAGTGTGTAGCTACAGAACATCCAGCCTAAATATAGCGGTTTTAAAAGCAATACATGAAATCCATATGTTGATATCCTCATCTATAAAACATAAGTGGCTCTAATTCCAAAAATAGCTCAGCTGGTGCAGCTCAGCAGTTGAGCACTGACCTATGAACCAAGAGGTCTTGGTTCAATTCCAAGTGGGGCACATGCCCAGGTTGCAGACTAGCTCCCAGTAAGGGGGTGGAGGGATGGCATGAGGCAGCCGATCAATAAAAATACAAATCAATAAAAATACATTTTATAAATAAAGTAAATATGCTCATCTATTAAGAATCTGACATTTCTACTTACCAAAAAAAAAAAAGAAAGAAAAATGAGCAAGAATCAATTAAGGTAAAACAAAATGGGGAAGATCATATCAGTCACAGACCTCACTTCCCTGACACCTCAGGGGACATGCTCCCCACTCTGGGTGGGAAAGAGCCACTCTGGCAGATGCTGGAGCATAGTCCATCCGGGGCCACACAGTGGTCACTCCCAGGGTCAATTGCCCTGAGCTTACTTGCAGCAACAGTGACTAGCCCAGCCACTTCATGCCCAAGCCTCCTGCAGGCAGAAATAACCAGCATAGTGACAGCAGATACAACCAAAATGGGGGAGAGAGGAGTGGGGATCCGTGTTCCAGGGAATGATGACCTTTTCTCACAGTTATTTCCACCCCTCTGTATCACTACCCTCAATTCTTCACCCCTCCCTGCATCCACAATCTTTCCCATGTGACCGTTCCACCTTGTAAAGGGGCCCAATTGTTTTCCTGCTCCTTGACAATGGGATCAACAACAGGACTTGCCTTGACAACGATATTGAAGTCAAGGTGTGTTAGTTCTAAGTCTAGGCCTCAAGAGGTCTTCCATGTTTTTTTATTCTCTGACGACACTTCTGCCACCTCCATGAAAATGACATGCCTGGGTTAGCTTGCTGCAAATCCCCGCTCTGCAACTTCATATGTGATCTTGGAAAGGGTCCTTAACCTCTCTGTGCCTTAGCTTTCTCATTTGCAAAATGGGAATGAAAATAGCAGCCAGTTCTCAGGATTGCTATGAGTATGTCCTATATGATAAAAGTCTAATATGCAAATTGACCAAGTGGCAGAATGACTCATGGAAAGACTGGTCACTGTGATATGCACTGACCACCAGGGAGCAGATGCTCAGTGAAGGAGCTGCCCCCAGTGCACAGACCCCAGGCCAGCCAAGGCAGGTGCTAGTGGGGGATGCCCAGATCATCCCACCGGTCACCACACAGATCAACCCTGATCACTGGCCAGGTCTAGTGACCCTACCCATACATGAATTTCATGCACCAGGCCTTTCGTTCATATATAAAAAGCATTTCGGCCAAAACCGGTTTGGCTCAGTGGATAGAGCGTCGGCCTGTGGACTCAAGGGTCCCAGGTTTGATTCCGGTCAGGGGCATGTACCTTGGTTGCGGGCACATCTCCAGTGCAGGGCATGCAGGAGGCAGCTGATGGATGTCTCTCTCTCATCGATGTTTCTAACTCTCTATCCCTCTCCCTTCCTCTCTGTAAAAAAATCAATAACATATATTTTTTAAAAAAGCATTTCGTACAGTACCTGTCACATGGTAAGCGGCACAGAAGTGTTAGCTAATATTGTAGTAATTAGTATGTAGTAGAATAAGTTGTCCTTCAGGAAATGCCAAAATCAGTCTAGGAGTCCCTTTTCAGTAAAATCCTAACTACTAAGTGAAAATTGAATCCAAAATAAGGCACTGTCTTTGTTCATGTGTTCATTTATTCTTCAACTAACATGCCTAAGGGAAAAAAAAAACAATGCGCTGAGTGGCACCAGCCATTCATGCGATGAGATCAAAGAGACACAGAACACTGTGAGCTAGGTGGCCAGGAACTTGTTTAGAGAAGAAATATAACTTGGACTATATATTCAGGAGCAAGAGAAATCTGGACAGCAAAGACCCTTTCCAAAATGGTGTGGGAAGAGAATGACCCAGACGGAGTAGCTCAGAAACAGCAGTGCCACATCTCACAATGGGTGATGGAGGTTCAGAGATAAGACTGATATTCTCCAAGGCAGCTCACTCATCTCCAGATTTACTTCCATTACCCATTATGGGACCTGGCGCAGAGTAAGTACCTAATATATGTATATTGAGTGAATGAATAAATGAATGAATGAATGTTAAACACATGTGATTAAACACACCATGAGGCATGCCTTCCACACCCAGTACTTTACTTTTTTTTTACATTTATGTGAAAGTCTCATTTATATATTTTTTATTTTAACTTATTTGTTTATTTTTTCCCTATTGCCCACCCCCCAGTACATGCCCTCACCTGTCTCCCCCCCGCCCCCCGCCAATGTCCTGTATTCACTGGCTATGTCTATACACACA
>PVJN01038442.1:0-20354 GCA_004026805.1 Lasiurus borealis
ACACAGCCCCCCACATTCCCCACACACCTACACACATCTATACACACACACATACACACCCAAAACACACCTACACTCAGACAGCCCCCCAAATCCTCCCCACACCTACACACACATATCCCCAATATACACACATATACCTACACATCCAGCACACACCTATATGCTCTCACACAGCCCCCCACATTCTCCACACACCTACACACACACACACACAACATACACACATATATCTACACACACACACCTACACACACGGCAGCTGGGGAGGCAGAGCCAGGGTGGCCCCAGAGGGCAGCTGGGGTCGCAGAGCCCTGGGTGCTGGCTGGCCAGCAGGGAGCCGGGGGCACGGGGCTGGCAGGGGGCCGGGGGCACGGGGCTGGCAGGGGGCTGGGGGTTACGGGGCTCGCAGGGGGGCACTCTCCCCTTCTCTCCGGTTTGGCCCTGACCTCGCCGCCGGGACAGTTTCACCCCCTGCACCTGTCACAGCGGCGGTTCCCCGCCTTCCTGAGGCCGCGGCCCGTTCACGCGGCTCCTCGCGCGGGGGTGACCCCAGCCACACAGTTAGTTACTGCCGTCGCTACTCCATCGCTGTCACGCGGCTGCTGCTTATGCATCGCCACGTACGTGTCTGTGCTTCCCGGCGGTCTCAGGCGACCCTGCCAGCGGCTCTCCCCCCGTGGCCGCCGCTGTGGAGCCTGAGACCACGGGAGAACACAGACGTTCCCATGACGATCCGTGCACTGCAGCGCCCGACGGCGATGAGGCAGCAACGAAAACTGTGGCCTGGCTGGGGGTCACCGCCGACGGGCGAGGCCTCGGTCCATCCCCTGCCGCTGCGTCCCACCCACACCTGCCCCTGGGCCTCCGGTCCCTGTCCCTCTCCTGTCCCTGTCCCTGTCCGCCGCCCGCCGGGCACCAGGGCCCTCCCGGGGAGGCGGCGGCCAGCTGCCAGCAGTTGGAGTTCCCATCGGGCAACCATCAGACCCGGCCGGCGGGGCTCAGGTGCGGAGTGCTGACCTCGGAACCTAGGAGGTCAGGGTTCGATTCCCGGTCCGGAAACAGGCCCGGGTGACGGGCTGGATCCCCAGTGTGTGTGTGTGTGGGAGGTGTGCAGGAGGCAGCCGGTCTGTGATTCTCCCTCATCGTGGATGTTCCTCTCTCTCCCTCTCCCCTTCCTCTCTGACATCAATAAAAAATACATACATACAGCGGTACCTCAAGATACACATGCCCTAACATACGAGATTTTTGAGATACGAGCCGTCGAGCGAGCGATTTTTTGCTTTGAAATACGAGCAACAGCTGAGATGGGAGTCATCGCGCGGATCGGCCGGCTGCACGCGACCCACCCGTTTACCACGACTCGAGCGTCTCACAGTCTCCCACGCCTCAAGGTGACGGAATGAATTAAACTCGTATCTCGAGGTGCCACTGTACACCAGTAAACAAACACCAACATCGGCGAGAGTGCCGGGGCAGGGCTGTGGGCAGCCAGCGGCTGGAGGTGGGGAAGGGGCTGTCCCTTTCCAACGGCACCCGCCTGGGGTCACGGGCGGGGGCGGCGTTCAGCGAGAGAGCCGGTTGGCCTGGTCCCGCAGGGGCCGCCCGGGGGCGGGGGCCGGGGCGCTGAGAGCGCGGGCGGGGGGCTCACCTTGGACCAGTCGCCGGTCCTCCAGGCGTAGCAGCCCGAGTAGTCCTCGCACGCCTCCTCGGCGCGGGGCCGGGTGGACGCGTCGCACTTGCCCTGGGAGTTGGTGCAGGTCACTGTGCGCTTCTGCGTGCCGGGGCCGCAGCTGGCGGAGCACTGCAAGACACGGCGGGCGCTGAGGCCCCGACGCCCGGGGGATGCCCCCAAGGCCAGGCCCCGTGCTGGGGACGCAGGGGGCCCAGGGCCCAGGCTTCTTCTTTAAATATATATAGATTAACAGTAGCAAAATGACATAGTCATTTTGTACATACTGTATGTGTGTGTATATACATAGAGAGAGATCTATCTATACAAACACACACACACACATACATACATATATATATATCTATATCTCCATATTTCCCGGCGTATAAGACGACCCCCAACTTTTCCAGTTAAAATACAGTGGCACCTCGAGATACGAGTTTAATCCGTTCCGTCACCTCGAGGAGTGGGAAAGGATGAGACGCTCGAGTCGCGCGGTGAACGGGTGGGTCGTGTGCAGCCGGCCGATCCCCGAGATGACTCCTATCTCAACTGTGGCTCGTATTTCAAAGCAAAAATCGCTCGCTCACTCGACGGCTCATACCTCAAAAATCTCGTATGTTAGGGCACTCGTATCTCGAGGTACCGCTGTATAGTTTGGGATAGACCCGCCCTAGAAGACGACCCCCCGACTTTTGAGAAGATTTTCCCAGGTTAAAAAGTCATCTTTATACGCCAGGTATATATTTTTATTGATGTCAGAGGGGACGGGAGAGAGAGAGCGAAACACCCACGGTGACAAGAGAACCACGGGTCGGCTGCCTCCTCCTGCACGCGCCACGCCGGGAACTGAGTCCGAGCGACCCAGGGCCTGTGCCTCGACTGGGAATCGAACCAGGACTTCCTGGTTCCTAGGTCAATCAACGCACAAGCCCTGAGCCACACCGGCCGGGCCCTCACTTCCTTTTTCTCATAGCTGCTTGCTTTCCCTAAAACCGGGGGGCGGTGGGGCAGGGAGGTTCTTTGGCCGCCACGAAGCTGCCGTCTGCAGGGCTGCACCCCGGGCAGGCGGGCCTGCAGCAGGGAGCCCTGGGTGACTGTGCTGAGGTGGGGGTGGTCCCCTGAGCTTCTGAGTGGCCACGGTTCCCCCATCATTTCATCAAGTCCGTTCTCACCCTCTGACCGCCGGCTCCTCTGGGACACCCGCATCCTCTCCCCCCTGCCACTCCCCCCCACCCCGGCGCCCAGCTCCTTCTTCAACCAAGAGCCTCCTCCCACTTCTGCCCGACTCTCTGCTCTGCCGGACCCTCTTCCTCGCTCTCCGACCCTTTCCCGTGACCGCGGACGCGGACCGGCCAGCTGTCTCGGGGCCAAGCCCCCCGTCGCGGCCCTGCTGAGCGGCAGCCCGCTGGCCGGGCGCCCGGGCCCCTCCCTGCAGGCTGGACGGCCTCGGGGGGAGGAGGAGGAGGGGGAGGGGACCCGGGGACCTTATTCGGTTTCTCTCTTGGCCGCCGAGGGCCGGGGACGGGTGCCAGCCCCCTTTCTCCCTGCTCCACAGCTGGGCCTCGTCTGTCCTGGCTGCCGGAGCGCCCGCTGAGAATGAAGGACCGGGCAGCCCCGTCCACAAACAGTGTCCCCCGGAGACACCGGGACGAGACACATCAGAGGGGCTGTGGCCGGGGCCCCGTGGGAGAAAGGGGTTTGGACCCCGGGCGGCCTGGCTCAAGGGGGGGAGTGTCGACCGAGGAACCGGGAGGTCACGGTTCCCAATCTCGGTCGGGGCACAGGCCCCAGCGGCGGGCTCCATCCCCAGGAGGGGCCGTGCAGGAGGCAGCCGGCCGATGCTTCTCTCTCCTCGTGCATGTTTCTCTCTCTCTCTCTCTCCCTCTCCCTTCCTCTCGGACATCAAGAAGAAAAATATATTTAAAAAGAAGTTAAGAAAGAGAAAGAAGCCCCTCGACTCGACTCGAGCCCGGGCTGAGCCGCCCCAGGCCGCGGGGTGGGGGCGGAGGGGGTTTCGGGGGGAGGCCCGGGCGTGACAGGCGGAGACCGAGGCGGAGGAGGCGCAGCTAATAAATCTCGTCTCCGATGGCTCCCGCTCCCCGGGAGGGTGCGCTCCCGAGCCCGATGCTGACAGCTGATAATGTCAGGTGGGGCGTTTTGGGAAAGAGGCGTTTATTATTATTATTATCTTTCCCCCGCACAGGAGAAAGAATCTGAATGGAATATTGATGGTGCTGGTGTGATTTAAAGCAGCGGTTCTCCACCTTCCTAAGGCCGCGACCCTTGCATATACAGTTCCTCATGGGGTGGTGACCCCCAACCATGACATGTTGCTCCTGTGATGCATCATGATGTAAACTATCTGCATTTTCCCATGGTCTTAGGCGACCCCTGTGAAAGGGTCGTTCGACCCTCCCAAAGGGGTCGCGACCCACAGGTTGAGAACCGCTGGATTAAAGTGTAAATCTTGTGTGGATCCAGACCCAGGTAGGAGTGAGAAGACCCTACGGCCCCTAGGAGGTGGGGGAGGGGTAAGAAGACCCTACGACTCCCTGCCCCTACCTGCAATGGGGATCCCCCTCCCCGAGAAAGCTCTCCCCGGGATGTTTACGCTTACACACGGACGTCCAGAGAGATAAGATACAAAAATCAATTAAAAAAAAAATTTAAACTCGTGGCATGGCCGGCGTGGCCCCGTGGCTGAGCGTCGACCTATGGACCGGGAGGTCACGGTTTGAAACCCCCCCGTCAGGGCACAGGCCCCGGGGGAGGGCTCCATCCCCAGGAGGGGGCATGCATGAGGCGGCCAGTCCGTGATTCTCGATCGTCACGGATGTTTCTCTCTCTCTCTCCCTCTTCTCTCCCTGCCGCTCTGACGTTGAGACCAGCATATTTTCCGTCCACGTGAACCGTCTTCTTTCCTTCGGGGGTCATCACGGGGCGGGGGGGGGGGGGCTGGACACACGCCGTCTCCCCGTGGGCGCGCGTGGAGAGGTGTTTGGGCAGCACACTGCGCGGAGGGCCGGCCGGCCAGACTCCTCATTCGTTAGGAGCTGCCCGAGCGCTTCCTTATTCCGAACGATCCCCGCCGTCTGGCAGCCCGGGGAGCCGCACGCATACTTTCCGAGCTGCTCAGCGGCTGGGCCGGAGCCCTCTGCCTTTCCTACAACCCGTCTCTCGGGGCACGCGGGGGAGGCCGGCCCTTTATCCGGCGACCGGCCGTGGGTACAGCCCAACCGCCGACACTGCGGCTGCCTGCGGGGCCCAGGGAGGCCTCGGAGGCCGCTGCCGCCGGGGTCAGCGTGCCCCGGTGTGAAAGGCAGGCCTGCACCTCTGTGTCCGTCTACGGGTGTGGCTCTGTATCCCTCTACGTTTCTACCTATGCATCTGTGTATCTACCTGTATGTCTGTGTACCTACCTATGCATCTGTGTATCTACCTATGCATCTGTATATCTACCTGTATGTCTGTGTATCTACCTATATGTCTACGTACCTATCTGTGTATTTATGTACCTACCTATGCATCTGTGTATCTACCTATGCGTCTGTGTATCTACCTATGCATCTGTGTACCTACCTGTATGTCTGTGTATCTACCTATATGTCTATGTACCTATCTGTGTATTTATGTACCTACCTATGCATCTATGTATCTACCTATGCATCTGTGTATCTATCTATATGTCTATGTGCCTATCTATGTATTTATGTATCTACGTACATGCCCATGTATTTATGTAACTATATACCTATTACCTATGTATTTCTGTATCTATGTAACTATAGACCTATTACCTATGTATTTCTGTATCTATGTAACTAAATACCTATTACCTATTATTTCTGTATCTACGTACATACCTATGTATCTATGTCTGTATGTAACTATATACCTATTACCTATGTATTTCTATATTTATGTAACTATATACCTATTAGCTATGTATTTCTGTATCTACCTACATCCCTATGTATTTATCCATGTCTGTATTTATATAACTATATACCTATCACCTATGTATTTATGTATCTATGCGCATATGCATCTGTTTATGTATCAACCATGTATCCGTGCTTTATGTATTTATATGTCCATCCATGTATTTGTCCATGTACCTGTCTATCTCTGTATCTTTCTATGTATTGATTTACTTATCTGTTTATCTATCTCCACTCATCTGTCCACCGTCGTATCCGCACGAGAATCCTCAGAGGAGACGCCGTGGTGCGCGCTCAGAGAAACCCACCCACCACCAGGCACGCCTGTCCCGCCTCTGGAGCCACGCCGCGGCCGTGGGCGGATGCCGAGAGCCCGTGAGGACCGTGGCCCGAACACGGCGCGGGGAAAGGGCCCCCGTGGCCCGGGCACCCACCTGCGACCACTCGGACGCTTCCCAGATGGACAGGCAGTCCTGGCCCTCGCAGCTCTGCACGGGCGCGGGCCGGGCGCCCTGGCAGTACAGGGGCCGCGTGGTGACGTGGGAGCCGTTCTGCAGCGGGTGCACGCAGCTCACCTCCCGCTGCTGCACGCCCTTCTCGCAGGTCGCCGAGCAGGCGCTCCACGGGCCGGCCACCCACCTGCGGGAGGAGAGGCCGTGAGAGGGGGCCCGGGCGGGGGGGCCCTGCCCGGATCCTGGGACCCGGGGCCTGCGGGACGCGGGGGAGACGGAGCAGAGAGCGAATCCCCCCCACCTGGGATCCTTCCCCACTGGCTTTTAGAGAGAGAGGGGGAGAGACACATACACACACAGAGAGAGAGAGAGAGAGAGAGAGAGAGAGAGAGAGACACATCGACCGGCTGCCTCCCCCACGCCTCCGGCCTCAGCCTGCCACCGGGGGACGCGCCCGGGCCAGCATCCACCCGCAACCCTCCCGTCCCCAGGCCGACGCTCTGCCCGCTGAGCCGCCCGGCCAGGCACCCTCCGGATTCCACCCTGGGGTGGACCTGAGCTCCGAACCTCACGGCACCTCTGTGTGCGCCGGGGCCGCTGTGGGGTTCAGCCCCCCCACCCCCTGCCTCTCGTCGGCAGCGTCACGCGCTCACGTTCTGGAGGCAGCTGGGCCGGAGCGCAGCCGGGTCCGAGTGGCTCTGCATGCGTGCGTGCGTGTGTGTGCGTGTGTGTGCACACACACGCGAGCCTCCCGCCCTGGCTTCAGACCCTGTGACCGGCACCAGCACTGGTCACACGGCGCCTCAGACACTGCGCTCTCCTCCGCTCCGGCCCCCACACCCTGCTGCACACACTCGCACATGCAACATGAATGCGCACGCGTGTGCACAGACCCACACACGTACACGTCTGCACGCACACGTGCGCACACACGGAGCCGGCTGCCTGCACCCCAAGCTCTCCTGCCCGTCTGGCCTGCTCGGCTCTGGCACGCGGCTTTACGGGCCAGCGGCATGCAGTTCTGCCGGCTCCCGCCCGTGACTGCCTTTTTATTTTTTACACGTATTTTTTTTTAAATTTTTAATATATTTTTTAAATTGATTTTTCACAGAGAGGAAGGGAGAGGGATAGAAAGTCAGAAACATCGATGAGAGAGAGACATGGATCAGCCGCCTCCTGCACGCTCCTCCCCCCCACAGTGGAGATGTGCCCGCACGCAAGGTACATGCCCTTGACTGGAATCGAACCTGGGATCTTTCAGTCCGCAGGCCGACGCTCTATCCACTGAGCCACACCGGTCTTGGCAATATTTTTACACCTATTTTTACTGATCTCAGAGGAGAAGGGAGAGGGAGAGGGAGAGAGAGACATCCCCGATGAGAGAGAATCAGGGATCGGCGGCCTCCTGCACAGCCCCCCACTGGGGATCCAGACTGCAACCTGGGCGTGTGCCCTGACCCGGAATGGAACCGTGACCTCCTGGTTCACAGGTCGATGCTCGGTCACAGAGCCACGCCAGCCGGGCCACGACTACCTTGAGTGGCAAGCCTCACCCACATTCTCCCCCTGAGCCCCGCCTGCCGAAGACGGGCCGCTGTTCTGGGGGGCCCTGGTTCCCCGGGACTGCCCGCACCTCGCTCTGGCTGAGGGCCTCTCAGGAGGCAAGAGTCTCGCTCGCTCCGGCTCCCAGGCCGAGTCTTTGATGGCCTTGTGCACGCATCCCTCCCACCAGCGCCCGGTCATACACGCCACCCTGCTCTCGCCGGAGTGTCCCCCTCCCTTCTGGACCAGCCGAGGCCTCAGCAGGCCCCTCACAGAACCGTCCGGGTTCCGCACCCCCAAACCCGTCAACTTAGCCGCTTCTTTCTTTTTTTTTTAAAAAAAAATATACCGTATTTTCCCAGCGTGTAAGGTGACTTTTTAAAACCCAGGAAAATCTTCCCAAAGGTCGGAGGTCGTCTTATACGCCGGGTGTCGTCTTATAAGGGCGGGTCTATCTCAAACTCTCTATTCTCACTGGAAAAGTTAGTTGGGGGTCGTCTTAGACGCTGGAAAATACGGTGTATTTTATCGATGTTAGAGAGGAAGGGAGAGGGAGGGAGAGAGAGAGAGAGAGCAACATCCGTGATGAGACAGAATCATGGACCAGCTGCCTCCTGCACGCCTCCCCTCCTAGGGAAGGAGCCCGCCACCTGGGCCTGGGCCCCGAATGGGAACCGAACCCAGGACCTCATGGTACCTGATGCCATGCTCCGCCCACAGTGCCACCCCAGAGCCACGCTGCATCTTTCCAAGGCCTCCCTCCTCCCCCTCCCCTCCCCCTCCCCCTTGGGGCTGGGTCTCCCGGAGGCGGCGTGTTCTGAGCGCATTGCAGATCCGGGAGGCTCCCGCACGTTGGAGAGACCCCGCGCGTTAACTCCGCCGGCTGGGGAGACCACTGGGACAGCGGTTCTCAACCTGTGGGTCACGAGCCCTTTGGGGGTCGAACGACCCTTTCACAGGGGTCGCCTGAGACCAGCGGAAAACACCTATTTCCCATGGTCTTAGGAACCCACACACCGCTCCTCGGTGTCGCAAAGTGTAGCCATGTCGTTTACTGTTGTTTTGGAAGACCGTTGCCCATGCGACACCACGATTCAAGACAACATTTCATTTATCTGTAATTAGAAACAAATATGTCACAATATACAATTACATATTGTTTTTGTGATGAATCCCTATGCTTTCATGATGTTCCATTTGTAACAACGAAAACACACCCTGCCTATCAGATATTTGCATGACAGTTCATGACAGTAGCAAGATGACAGCGATGAAGCAGCCATGGAAATCATTGTATGGTTGGGGGGGTCACCACCCCGTGAGGAGCTGTCTTAAAGGGGCCTCGGCCTCGGGAAGGCAGAGAACCGCTGCGCTGGGCGTGCCCGTACCCTGGCACAGCGGGCGCATCCCCGGGAGGCACTGCTGCCCTTTCGTTCCCGTCCCAGGCATCTGGGCGCCAGTGTCACCGCAGACGCTGGGCAGATGCTCCTCTGGGGACAGCCAGGGAGCGAGAGGCGGTAATGAGCCTCCATTAGGTTCCCAATAAATTATGGAGCAGGTGGAGGGGGGAGGGGGAGGGGGAGGGGGTGAAGGGGGGAGTAGGGGGCTTTGGCGGCCCAGCCCTGAGCAGCTTCCTGCTGGGCCCAATCAGGGGACCCGGCCCGGGCCTGCTTACAAACCCCGGATTGGCTCTGGCTAACGCGCTGAGTTCGGCGTGAACCGCGTCCACGTTTTGGCACGAGGGGAAAGAATGCGTCCCGTAACGACTCGCCATTTGGGAAGAATAATTTGCTAATCATTTTAATAGCTAATGAGCTGCAAGAAACCATGTCCAGGAAGGAGCAGAAGGGGAAAAAAGAGGCCCATTTTATTTCTGGCTCTCTTCCCTGGAAGTGTACGTTTTATCGCTTTGGAGAGAGAGACGAAGGGAGAGAGGGCGGAGAGAGAGAAGCGGCAGCATTGACCGTCCGCCTCCTGCACGCCCCCTAGTGGGGATCGACCCGGAGACCCAGGCCGGGGACGGAGCCGCGCCCTCCTGGTTCAGAGGAGGATGCCCACCCGCCAACTCATGCCAAAAACTGGGGAGCGGGTCCGACACGTTTCCAGATGTTTCTCCCGCGCCTCCACACCTGAAGGGCCGTCTCGCTAGACGTAAACGCCCGCTTCCCACCGTGTCCTTCCTGGTCTCTGCTGCTGTGTGAGGACACCACCCACCCCCACGTGATAAGGACCTGGGATTTGGGGGGAGAGGGGGAGCACCCCCAGAAACCACCAGACGCGGGGGGTGGGGGGGGGACTGGACGGGAGGCAGAGCCAGGCGGTGCCCTTATCTCCCGCCCAGGGCTCCGACCCCTTCCCCGCCATCCCTCCATGGTGATTGTAAGAAACAACAAACCCGTGTTTACTGATGTCAGAGAGGAAGGGAGAGAGGGAGAAACATCAGCGATGAGAGAGAATTGGGGACCGGCCGCCTCCTGCACGTCCCCTCCACGGGGTCCTGGAGCCCACAACCCCGGGCCTGCGCCCTGACCGGGAACCTCGAACCCGGGCTGCCCAGTTCACAGGCTGACGCTCCTCCATGGAGCCCCGCCACCGCTGGGCCCCTGCCCTGGACCAGCGGTTCTCAACCTGTGGGTCGCGGCCCCTTTGGGGGTCGAACGACACTTTCACGGGGGTCGCCTAAGACCATGGGAAAACGCAGATACGATTCATAAACAATTGCAAAATGACAGTGATGAAGTAGCAGCAAAAATAATTTCATGGCCGAGACTGGTTTGGCTCAGTGGATAGAGCATCAGCCTGCGGACTGAAAGGTCCCAGGTTCGATTCCGGTTGGGGGCATGTATCCTGGTTGCGGGCACATCTCCACTGTGGGGCGTGCAGGAGGCGGCTGATCGATGTCTCTCTCTCATCGATGTTTCTGACTTTCTATCTCTCTCCCTTCCTCTCTGTAAAAAAACAATAAAATATATTTAAAAAAAAATAATTTCATGGTTGAGGGTCACCACCCCATGAGGAACTGTATTTATTAAAGGGTCAGGGCCTTAGGAAGGTTGAGAACCGCTGCCCTGGACTGTTTTCCGGCTCCATCAGTGGAAATGCCCCGGGCTGGCTGAGGGCCCCTGCCCCCACCCGCCTCATCGCACGCCCCGAGAGGCACCATGCTCCCAGGGGCACCTCCCTGGGGGCGCAGACAGCGGGAGAGAGGGGGGAGACTGACAGCAGGTGGCACTCCTAGGACCCGCCCCCCCCCCCCCCCACCGCAGTGCTCTGGGGGACCTGGCACCCCCGCAGGCTCCCGGCCCTTCTCTCTGGGGCCACGACGTCACCCGGCCCCCAGCAGAGCCCGGGCGGGAGGCGACAGCCGAGGAGGTCAGTGACAGCCCGGGGGGATGGGGGGGCGGGACTTCCTCCCGGATGGGGCCGCGGCCACGTCCAGCCACGCGCGGCGACAGTGAACGTGCAGGTGGCAGACGAAGACGGTCCCTATTAACCCGGACCCTCCTCACGGCGGGCGGGCGGCGTCCCCTGCGACCCGGGCACCTGCCCTCGACAGGAGCCGAACCCGGGACACACCTTCGGTCCGCAGGCCGGCGCTCTCTCCACTGAGCCACACGGGCCGGGCCCTCCAGCGGTGTTGCGATCCGAACACGGGGTGAGCGGGCAGACGTGCGGGCGGGACCCCAACACCCATCCTTCTCCCTCTCCAAGCTAAGCTCCTTCCTGCACCTTCCCAGCCTCCTCCTCCCGGCCGCCGCTCTGCCTCTGGGATCTGCTAGCCACGCCCCCGCCCGTAGCCCAATCGCAGGGTCTGAGCGGCACCGAGACCCTTTCGTAGCCTCCTTTCCTCCCCCCCGCCCAGCCCCAAGCCCCCCGCCTGCCGATGGCATTATCCGAAGCGCGCAGACGGGGAGCTGAGCCGCTCGCAGCCGCTCTGCCGTTCCGTTTACCCGCAAACACCTACAGATGGTGCGAACTTGCCCCAGCAGGTGTGGCTCGGTGGACGGAGCATCGGCCTGCACAGACGGAAGGGTCCCAGGTTCGATTCCGGTCAAGGGCAGGTACCTCGGTCGCAGGCTCGATCCCTGGCCCTGGTGGGGGGCGTGTGCAGAAGGCAACCCATCCATGTGTCTCTCTCGCATGGATGTTTCTCTCTCTGTCTCTCTCCCACCCTTCCACTCTCTCTAAAAACCAATGGAAAAAAATATCCATTGGGTGAGGATTAACAGCAACAACAAAAAAATATGATACAAACTTGTTCTGACAAGAAAGGGAATGTCAGTATCTAGGACAGCGGTTCTCAACCTGTGGGTCGCCTAAGACCCTCGGAAAATGCAGATGTTTACATCACGATGCATCACAGGAGCAACATTTCATGGTTGGGGGTCACCACCCCATGAGGAGCTGTATGCAAGGGTCTCGGCCTTAGGAAGGTGGAGAACCACTGATCTAGGAGGACCTTTTATTACTGGAAAAATACAAGCGAAGGTTATTTAAATGATGGGAGTTATACAATGGATTCAAAATGTGTGTGTGTGTGTGTGTGTGTGTGTGTGTGTGGTGTCTTAAGAAATGCTGGACAGCCCGGCTGGCCTGGCTCAGAGGTTGAGTGTCAACCGGTGAACCGGGAGGTCACGGTTCCATTCCCGGGTCAGGGGCACAGGCCTGGGTTGTGGGCTCCATCCCCAGGGCGGGGGACGTGCAGGAGGCAACTGATCCACGATGCTCTCTCATCACGGATGTTTCTATCTGTCCTTAATCCTAATAAACCCTGGCCCTAACCCTGACACTTCCACTCTGAAATCAATAAAAAACACGGTAAAATGTTAAAAATTAAAGGAATGCTGGAGAACTTGGTCGACACTGGTAGCCCGCGGCTGGCCAGCCCCTGGGGGTCAGGGA
The DNA here is from genome assembly GCA_004026805.1 of Lasiurus borealis. Classification (NCBI taxonomy): domain Eukaryota; kingdom Metazoa; phylum Chordata; class Mammalia; order Chiroptera; family Vespertilionidae; genus Lasiurus; species Lasiurus borealis. The sequence goes on from PVJN01038442.1 coordinate 12,519, forward strand.
GGATGGCTGGGGCGGGGGTTTTGGGGGCCTCCTCCAGACTCCGGGACAGCGGCTCTCGGTCCCCGGCTCACAGACGGCGCTGTCAGGGCCTGTCGCTCACGGTGGCGCTGTGACCTGACCCGGGATTTCCTGGGGCCGGGGCCGCCATCAGTGACCCCTGGTTTGGCCACCCGCCCCCCCAACCCCCGGGCAGATGGCGGCATCCCCTCCCTCCTCCCCGTCTGGTGAGCCACCAAACCCAACGGACCGTGCGCCTCCTGCCTTCCCGGCACAGGGACCTGAGGCTCTTCCTTCCCCAACTGGACGGCCATCAAGGCCACGGCCCAGCGTGAGGAGGGGAAGGGAGGGGGCGAGTCCTTCGGGAGCTGGGGCTGCTGAGGGGGTGGGGGGAGGCGAGCTATGAACGGGGGCGGGGCTGAGCCAAAGCCCACGGTGAAACGGCCGCTCTCAGTCCGGCGGGAAGCAGGACCGAGGAGGAGCTCCAGGGCTCAGGTTCCCCGGAAATGGGTGCGATCGATCGTGGCACCTTCTCAGACGGTGGCCGTGCCTGCGGATCCCCGTGTTGTGCACTTTATTCTTAAAAAAAAATTTTTTTTTAAAAATATATATTCTTACTGATTTTTCACAGAGAGGAAGGGAGAGGGACAGAGAGTTAGAAACATCCACGAGAGAGAAACATTGATCAGCTGCCTCTATCTAGCACACCTCCTACTGGGGATGTGCCCGCAACCAAGGTACCTGCCCTTGACCGGAATCGAACCTGGGACCCCTCCGTCTGTAGGCCGAGGCTCTATCTGCTGAGCCGCACCAGTTTTCGGCCTGTGGGCTTCGTTCTTAAATCACCATCGCACGCGTGCGCACGCACACGCATGCACGAGGCACCCACACGCCCACCCACTCATGCATGTCTGCACACACATGAGAACAGAAGAAGGGATTCCACTCCGGCGTAAGCCCAAGCTGAGCCGGGCAAAACCTGGTCCAGACATCCGAGCGCAGACGACGCATTTCAGCTCCAAACTCGCTTCCTCACAGGTGACTCATCGGGGCGCCTGCCAGGCAGACGGTTCGTGTTCTTCCTGAACCCCCCGAATTCAAAGCACACGCAGAGTGCGCTGCCGCCTGGAAGGGGTCCCAGCCGTACCCACTCTGGGGGCACCGCTAACAGCTCGGCCTTGGCTTTGCAAGTGGCCCGTCCGCTCTGCCGGGCGGGAGAGACAGACAGACCCAGCGGCCCTGGGCCCTGGCACCCCCAGCCCTGACCTGGGACCTGGGGCCGGGCCTTCAGGGACAGGCCCGCCCCTTCCCTGCCGGATGCTGGCGGCGGAGGGGCCTCTGGGCTCGATACGGCAGACGGCGGGCGGGCGGCCGACCTGGGGAAAGGGGAAAGCTGCTCGCCGCAGCCCTGGAGGCAGCAAGGGAGCGGACCTGCCAGCCGGCCCGGGGGCCAGGTTCAAGCTGTGTTTGTGTTGGGGCGGGAGGCAGGAGGCAGGCCATCGGCTGTGTGTGTGTCGGATTCCAGGTTCCAGATGGTGAGGGCGGGGCTGGGGAGCGGTACCCACAGAGTGGGGTGTGTGTGTGTGTGTGTGCGGGGAGCAGGATTAGAATAAGGAGGAACCAACGGCCTGCAAGCGGGGAGAGGGAAAGGCAGCTTGCTGGGACCTGAGGGAAATGGAATGGGGGTGGGGGGGTGGGGTGTCGGGAAATCGAGGAAAACATACGGGATAAAGACAACCATCACCCCCGCTCTTTTTTTTTTTTAATTGATTTTTTAGAGAAAGAGGAAGCGAGAGGGAAAGAGAGAGAGAAACATCCATGATGAGAGAGAATCTGGGGTCGGCTGCCTCCTGCATGCCCCCTACTGGGGATGGAGCCTGCAACCCGGGCCTGTGCCCTGACTGGGAATCGAACCCTGACCTCCTGGTTCCTAGGTTGACGCTCAGCGACGGAGCCACGCCTGCCCGACGGACTGCACGCGGCCACCCGGTTTTTTGTTGTTGTTGTTGTTGTTTTTTTAAATATATTTCATTGATTTTTTTTTACAGAGAGGAAAAGAGGAATAGAAACTCAGAAACATCGATGAGAGAGAGACATCCATCATCCGTCTCCTGCACGTCCCCCTACTGGGGATGTGCCCGAAAGCAAGGTACATGCCCCCGATCGGAATCGAACCTGGGACCTCTCAGTCCGCAGGCCGACGCTCTGTCCACTGAGCCACACTGGTCTCGGCGCCACCCCGTTTTTGAGCTCACACAGCTCCCTCAGCAGAGCGTGGCCTGTGCCCACGGTAGCTAGCTCCCCCCCGCACCCTCCCACCCCCACCCCGAGTCCGGGCGCCGAGACCCCGGCTCCTTACCTTGCCTGGCACGGGTGAGAGTTGCACCTTCGGACCTGGGGCTCCGGGCGGCTGGCGGGGGGGCAGTCGCTGTCGTTCGCCAGCGTCGTGGTCTTGTTCACGATGCGCGTGCAGGACACGACCGTCCTGCGCTCCCCTGCAGGGCGGCAGCGCGCGGGGAGCTGAGCGGTGGCCGAGGTCACCGCCGTCCCGGGAGGGGCCTCCGGGGGCATCTTGTGACCAGAGAGTCCTAACCGGCTCTGGCCGGGGCAGGAGCGGCGTCACCTCGGCTGGGAGGGGGACAGGACGTGGCGGGGCGGGAGAAAGGTTCTAGACTGGGACCAGAGAGAGGCACCCGCTGGCCTGGCCGGCGGGGCTCCGTGGTGGGGCGTGGACCCACGGACCGGGTTCGGGTCAGGGGTCAGGGGTCAGGGCCTGGTTCTGAGCTTGATGCCTGGGAGGGGGCGTGCAGGGGGCAGCCGAGGCATGGTTCTCTCTCTCTCTCTCTCTCTGTCTGTCTCTCTGTCTGTCTGTCTCTCTCTCTCTCTGTCTCTCTCTCTCGGGAGGGGGTGTGCAGGGGGCAATGGAGGCATGGTTCTCTCTCTCTCTCTCTGTCTGTCTGTCTCTCTGTCTGTCTCTCTCTCTCGGGAGGGGGTGTGCAGGGGGCAATGGAGGCATGGTTTTCTCTCTCTCTCTCTCTCTCTCTCTCTCTCTCTCTCTCTCCCGAGAGGGGGCGTGCAGGGGGGCAGCCAAGGCATGGTTCCCTTCCTCTGTCTCTGTCTCTGTCTCTCTCTCCCAGGAGGGGGTGTGCAGGAGGCAGCCGAGGCATGGTTCCCTCTCTCTCTCTGTCTCCCTTCCTCCCTGAAACGAACAGACAGCGGTCAGGTGCCAGCCTGCCCCTCTCGGGGGCCCCCGCCCCCCCAGGGACCCCGCGCTCACCTCCCCCACACTGCACGCTGCAGCCCTCCCAGCCGCTGTGCGTCCAGATGAACAGGGAGTCCTGCGGCCTGTCGGGCTCGCGCCGGGTCTCGGCCGTGGCGTTCACGGGGATGGTGTACTCGTAGTGGATCCCGTAGTTCTGGTCGTGAAACAGCAGCACCTGCGCGGGCGGGGGAGAAGGGGCCGCTCTGAGGTAGCGCCACAGCCCGGGGGGAGAGCCCGCGGTGGGGTCTCCCTCCCCGCGGGCAGGGGTCTTAAAACAGCTGGGACCTGCCCAGCCAGGGCTTGGCTCCCGGGTGGAGTGTCGACTCGGCAACCAGGAGGTCAGGGTTCCATCCCTGTCAGGGCGCATGCATGTCCATGCTGAGGCTCCATCCCCAGGGGGGTGGGGGAGGGGAGGTGAAAGGAAATGGACTCCCCTCCATCTTGTCCTATAAGGGCTGGGCCCCCTGCCTAAACCCCCTCCCTTTACTGGGAGCGGCCACAGGGGTGCCAGCTGTGTCCTAGCTTTCCCGACCACCACCGCCCGAAAGGACCAATGAAGCTCCAGGAATAACCCTCATCACTTCCCTCAGGGAAGTCAGGGTTCAATTCCCCGTCAGGGCACAGGCCCGTATTTCGAGCTTCATCCCCAGTGCGGGGCGTGCAGGAGGCAGCTGGTCCCTGATACTCTCTCCTGATTGATGTCTCTCTCTCTCTCTCTCTCTGGAATTAATAAGAATATATTTAACAAGAAAAGAGGAGATCGAGAGAGACCCTTGAGCCTTGAGCTGCAGGCAGTGGTTCTCAACCTTCCTAAGGCCAGGACCCTTTAAGACAGCTCCTCATGGGGTGGTGACCCCCAACCATAAAATTATTTCCGTGGCTGCTTCATCGCTGTCATTTTGCTCCTGTGATGAACTGTCATGTTGATATCTGATAGGCAGGATGCATTTTCGTTGTTACACATGGAACATAACTAGAGCATAGGGATTCATCACAAAAACAATATGTAATTGTATATTGCGAAATATGTATTTCTACTGACAAATAAATGAAATTTTTGTCTTGAATCGTGGTGCAGCATGGGTAACGGTCTTTCTATGACAACAGTAAATGACACGGCTACACTTGGCTGCACTGAGGAGCGGTGTGTTGGTTCCTAAGACCATGGGAAATAGGTGTTTTCCGCTGGTCTCAGGCGACCCCTGTGAAAGGGTCGTTCGACCCCCAAAGGGGTCGCGACCCACAGGTTGAGAACCACTGGCTGCAGGGGGACCCGGGAAGCCGCCAGGAACGGGGGGCACCTGCCCGCCACCCCGTCCCCCGGGAAGCAAGCAGCAAACGGGGAGTCCCCTCGAGGCTCACCATCAAGTGCAGGGGGATCTTGGTGGGCCCCTTGGCCGAGATCTTCTCCCAGAGGCCCCGGCGGACGTAGCGCACCGTGGTGCCCGCGATCTGGAACTCTCCCGGGAGCTCGATCTTCCAGTCGCTGTTGATGGACCTCCGGCTGGAGTCTTTGAGGGCTGGAGAGAGAAAAACGGGGCGGCATGGAACAGGGGGCCACGCAGACCGTCCGTCTGTCCGTACAGCGCGGCCCTCTCCGGGGTACAGGCCTCCCCCAAAAAACATTAAAAGAAAAGGAAAAAAAAAAGAGCACAGGGAATTCTCTGGGGGACCTGGTTCTCTGCCTGTGATGTCTCTCTGGGGCTCTGATTGGCTGGGAAGAACAGGTTTATTTTGGGGCTCCGCCGGGGTCAGAGGTCAGACGTTTTATATTTTTTATTTTAAAAAAAAAATATATATTTTTATTGATTTCAGAGATGAAGGAAGAGGGAGACTGAAACATCCGTGCTGAGAATCACTGATGGGCTGCCTCCTGCACGCCGCCTTCCTGGGGACCGAGCCCACAACCCGGGCCTGTGCCCTTGTGATGGAATTGAACCCGGGACCCTTCAGTCCCCGGGGGCCTACGCTCTATCCACTGAGCAAACCAGACGACGGGGCAGGGTCGGCCGTTTCATTTTTTAAATTTTTTTATAAATTTTAAAAACCATTTTATTGATTTTGTACAGAGAAGAAGAAGAGAGCTAGAAACATTGATGAGAGAGAAACATCCATTAGCCGCCGCCTCCTGCACACCCCCCACTGGGGATGTGCCCCCAACCAAGACCCATGCCCCGGACTGGAACCGAACCCGGGACCCTTCAGTCTGCAGGCCGACGCTCCATCCACCGAGCCACCTGGTTTCGGCAGGTCAGCCGTTTTGAATCTCACACACGGCCTGGCCTGCCCCTGTGTATTTTGCTGAGGAGCCTGCTCTCTGAACCTCCGTGGCGGGGCAGACAGACAAAACCTCCTCCATGAAACCGGTGTGGCTCAGTGGGTAGAGCGTCCGCCTGCAGACTGAAAGTTCCCGGGTTCGATTCCGGTCAGGGGCATGTATCCTGGTTGCGGGCCCCCATTAGGGGGCATTCAGGAGGTGGCTGATCGACGTCTCTCTCTCTCATCGATGTTTCTAACTCTATCCCTCTCCCTTCCTCTCTGTAAAAAATTCAATTATATATATATGTTTTTGTTTTTTTTTTACAAAAAACAAAAAAACAAAACCTCTTCCAGGCCCGAGAGCCCGGGGTCACGTGATACGTGTCCGTGTCCCACCCAGGGCCCTTCCCTCTGCGGGCAGATATGCACACGTTGTCCGTGGAGGGACAGACCACGGGCCGTGCTCAGGACCATGGAGGGGGCATCCCTGGCCGTGGGGGGTAGGGGGGAAGAGGGAAAGGGGTGGAGGGCAGGGCTCCTCGTTAGTGCCGGCTGCAGGCCTGTGGGGGCTCGGACCCCGTCCCCAGGCCTCCGGCCCCGGCGGCCTCTCCCCGCATCGGGGTGCACGGGAGCCGGCTCCTCGTGCCTCCCCCTCCCGGCGGCGCTGGGAGACTTGACCCGAAGGCCACCCACTCCTCCTCCCCCCGGCGCCCCGTCAGGCCCTTTATGTCCCCTGGAGGCCGGCCAGCGCCGTGCGGGCCGGGAGGCGAACCAACGGCACAGGCATTTCCTGTTCCAGGTGGTTTGGAGCCGCGGGCCAGGCGGCGGCGGCGGCGGCGGCGGCGGCGGCGGCGGCGGCGGGGGCGGGGGTAGGGGGGGGGCGGAATTCCTCGGGCACCGCGCCCGCCAGGCACAGACTGGGGAGCTCGGGGCTCCCGGGCTCAACGGGCAGAGCGCCCGGCCCCGTGCCCACAGGGCGGGTTGGCACTAAACCGGAGGCACGTCAGGCGGGTGCCCCCCGCCCCCGGGCCCTGGAGCCCTGGGGTTCTGAGGGGCAGAGGAGAAAAGGGGAGCAAGGCAGGCGAGGCCGGAGGGGCTCAGGGGTTGAGCATCGACCGAGGAACCAGGAGGTCAGGGTTCGATTCCCGGTCAGGGCACAGGCCCTGGGTGGCGGGCTCCATCCCCAGTGTGTGTGGGGGGCGTGTAGGAGGCAGCCAGTCCCTGATTCTCTGTCATCACTGATGTTTCTCTTTCTCTCTTCTCCCTTCCTCTCTGACATCAATATATATATATATATATATATACACACACACATATATATATTTAAAAGTCCATTTCAGGCAGGGATTAGAAACAGCAGCTGCTGCCGAGACCGGTGTGGCTCAGTGGATAGAGCGTCGGCTTGCGAACTGAAAGGTCCCGGGTTCGATTCCAGTCGGGGGCATGTACCTTGCTTGCAGGCACATCTCCATGGTGGGGGGCGTGCAGGAGGCGGCTGATCGATGTCTCTCTCATCGATGTTTCTGACTTTCTATCTCTCTCCCTTCCTCTCTGTAAAAAATCATGAAAACATTTTTTAAAAAAGAAAGAAACAGCAGATGAGCCATCTAACGGACCCCGCCATCCTCCCGCCCTGTCCCCATGTCCTCGGAAAAGCAGAGACAACGTTCCCTGTCCCGCTCGCCGCCCGGGGCTGGGGTCAGGTGGACGGTGCTGGGGTCAGGTGGACGGGGCTGGGGTCAGGTGGATGGACGGTGCTGGGCAGTCCCCCCAGCCAGAACCACGAGTCCTTCTGCCACGTCACCTAACATCGCGTTTAACGCCGATGGCCTGGGATGGGGGGGGTGGTGGTGGTGGTCGGCAAACTCCTTAGTCCACGGAGCCAAATATATCCACAGGACAGCGACGGAAGGGCATTGCTTTGGAGAGGCACATTTTTTTAAACGTACGCGTCTTCGAACGCCGCTTCTTCACAACGGACTCGCCCAGGCCGGGGTATTTTGTGGGAGAGCCACGCTCCAGAGGCCAAAAGAGCCGCCGTTTGCCAACTGCGGGCCTGGGGGGGAGGCTGCTGACCCCGACGGCCGGCCTTGCCCCCCCCCCACTCCATCCTGGGCGGCACGGACAGGGCAGCCGGCGGGGTCCGGGGCGTTACCTAGGAAGCTGTGGGCAGGCTTGTCCTCCACGACGCGGATCCTCCGGGCCCCGGCCGGAATGACGGCCGCCTCGATGTAACCTGCGGGGACAGACCACATGGGGGACCGCCCTGCCCCGCCTCCCACCGACGTCCCCGGATCCCTCAACCCCCCCCCCCCCCC
>PVJN01038443.1:0-20474 GCA_004026805.1 Lasiurus borealis
AGCACAAGGCTCGAAAGTTATCTTTGTTAATCAGCTGTTGTTCTCAGTGTCTCTTGCCTCAATGGCTATTTTGCTAGACTTGTGGGTGTGCCAAAGGGATGTATTAAAGTATTAAATTGTGTTGATCACTCTAGTTTTTTCTCCCACATTTGAAGCAGATCATTGGTGTTTGCTGCCTTGTCTCAGAGATGATTTGTAGATAAACAGAAAGCAGGAGCTTCCTGAGGAAAGGCATTATGTTTGTACATAAAAACCTCAATTCACAGAGAAGAGTGTACTAGATGTCCTGAATGGAGGAAAGAGAAAGGGAGTGTGCCTGTTAAATTGGCAAGGGAATCAAAAGTTAGCTTTTCCATCCAGGGCAGGGATAGCAGAGTAGTGGGGACCTGCTCCTGGCTCCCAGGCTGGGCTCGGGGAGATGCTGTATGGCTTTTGAGCCTTAGATACCAGGGTCCCAGTTCTGATCATTTCCTATGTCCAACAAAGGGCCCAGGAACTTCTGGTCACTGGATTTCAAGAAACCACTGGAGAATAAGAATATCAGCAGCAATCATGACCAACTGGAAAATAGACCTGTGTTCTCTATGAATCAGTTAAAAATGCCCTAAGCAGCAAATAATGAAAGACACAAAATACAGGGTTCCACAAAGTTGGTATTCCTTTTCTCTCTCACAACAGAAATTCTGAAAGAAAGTGGGTGGCAGAACTGGTTGGGGCCACCAAGTCTGCAATTCTCCTGGCCTGTCCTTGGTGGTTGCAAGATGACGCTGCCATTTCAGATACTGTGTCCATATCAAGTCAGGAGAGCGGGAGAGGGAGCCTTAGGATCTTGCATTTATTTTATCAGGAAAAGAAAAGCATTGCCTACAATCCCAACAGAAATTCTCTTCCCTCTTACAGGCCAGTACTGTCAGTTGACCATTTGTCCACCCCTCGCAGCAAGGAAGGTGACAGAACAGGAGGGGTTTGGGAATGACTGTTGGGTAAGCTGAAACCACAGAGGCTCTCACATCCAACTTTCTGGGCATCACATAAGCTTTCTGAGACTTGTGTGACCCAGGGGAGATAAAACCCCAATAATGACAGATTCCATTTTCCACTCCCCAGTGAGACACCAGAATTAAGATAATTTCAAAGAAACTAATTCAGACAAAATAAACACTCATTTTTAAAACAAGGCCAAAAAAAGAAAAGAAAAAAAGAAAAGATTTAAAGTTGATGGGAGTTTTACATAGGTAGCAGTTACCTCTTTTGATGACTCATCCTTAAAGTAAAAGATAAAAGAAATAGCAGTTCTAGAAGCCTCCTAACAAATAGTCACTGTGGACTCATTTGGACACTGGCGGTGAACATAAACCCAGTTTATGAGGCACTTTGACTGAAGGTCAACATTACTTAAACGTAGTCATACAACCGCTTAACTTGTGATGCAGGCAGCTGGATATGGACTTTCCAAACCTCACTTACTTATATAATGCCTATATTTTAAATGTCAAATATGAATCTTTCTCTGTTAAATGTAGTCTGTTCTGCTAAAACCCTAACCATGTTTGGCAGGTGACCCATCTTACTAAATTTCTGTTTTGTGCTTGATGTTTATTTTTAATTGATTTTCACTTTGTTTTTAATTGACATACTAATTAATTCTGTTGTCTGTTAACCCTGGTCTGGATCTCTCTCCTCTTTCCTCTCTGCTCTGCTTATGTTTTCTTTTCTACTGCTATTCCAAGGCGGGTTTTCATCTCCTCATCAGCCAGCCAGTACTTCCCTCCTCGGAAGTATTGTAATGCTGCCTGACTAAGGAAAGGCAGCAGAACCTAGGACGGGGCAAGCTGCTGCCTGTTACAGAGAGATGGATCATTAACTTCAGATCACTAAACTCAGTCTGTCAGCTTATCTCTCTCAAACTTAATATGAGGAAGTCATTTCCCAATAGTAACCTCTTGCCAGTTGGAGTTTTTTTGTTTTTTTGTTTTGTGTGTGTGTGTGTGTGTGTGTGTGTGTGTGTGTGTGTGTGTGTTGTGTCTGTGTGTTTAATATATTTTTATTGATTTCAGAGAGGAAGAAAGAGGGAGGGAGGGAAGAAGGGAGGGAGGGAGAGAGAAATAGAAAGAGAGAGAGAGAGAGAGAGAGAAACATCAATGATGAGAGAGCATCATTGATCAGCTGCCTCCTGCATGCCTCCTACTGGGGATCAAACTCACAACCCAGGCATGTGCCCTTGATTAGAATCGAACCTGGGACCCTTCAGTCTTCAGGCCAATGCTCTAACCACTAAGTTAAACTGGCTAGGGCTCAGCTGGAACTTTTTATGCATATGGTTAGAACAGATAAAATTGATGGAGGCCCTCTAAACTCTCCCCAAGGGTTGTTCCTACAATGTGACACCTTCCTCCATATCATCAATACTAATAAAAGAGAAACATGCAAATTGACTGTACCTCTGCTGCACCCACAAGCCATGCTCACCAGCCAATCAGGAGTGAGTATTCAAATCAACCCAACCAAGATGGCTGTGGCCACAGAGCGAACAGGAGGCTTGGGTTTCCCTGGCAATGGAAGAAGCCAAGCTTCCTGCCTTCTCTGGGCAGCTCTGGCCTCCACTCAAAGCTACAAAGTTTCAATTATAGAAGATAAATAAATCCCAGATACCAGGGCCTCTGCTTGGGTCACAAGAGGGGAGAGGGGGGCATCAGGCCTTCAAATCACCACAGACCCCTTACCCAGGCTGCCCCATGTCCCAAGGGTACTCCCACCCTGATCCAGGTCTCCTTTCAGAGCAAACCAGCCAGCCCCCACCAGTGCATCAGGTCTCTAGCCTAATAAGAGTAATATGCAAATTGCTATCACTCCAACACATGTGGTCAAAGATGGCTGCCCCATGTGGACACAAGATGGCCACCACAAGATGGCCAGCAGGGGAGGACAGTTGGGAGGCCTGCAAGGAGGGAAGTTGGGGGCAATCAGGCCTGCAGGGGAGTGGTTAGGGGGTGATCAGGCTGGTAGGCAAAAGCAGTTAGGGGCAATTAGGAAGGCAAGCAGGTGAGCAGTTGGAAGCCAGCAGTCCTGGATTGTGAGAGGGATGTCCGACTGCCTGTTTAGGCCCCGTCCTAAATGGACAGTCGGACATCCCTTGAGAGATCCCAGATTGGAGAAGGGTGCAGGCTGGGCTAGGGGAAACCCCTCCACCATGCATGAATTTCATGCACCGGGCCTCTAGTATTGTTAATATTAACAAGAATTTTCTGTAAGATGTTTGGGGTTTCTAAGATGAAAGATGTCACACACGTGGAACAAATCTATTTGGGGAGATAGAATGTGAATACAGAGAATATTACATACCTCATAGAGCAGCTGACAACTCTAGGCCTAAGGGCTCATTCTCACTGATGTATAGCTAAGGACAGTGGTAAATGCTTTTTGAACATGGTTTCTCCCCATTGGAAAGGACTGATAATTTGTTTTTCTCCACATGTGTGCATGTATGTCATACAGAGCAGATCTGTCACAAAGCCAACTGAGCTTGCACTTCAGACCCCTCTCCTACATGAGTACCTTTCAAAGTGTATAAGATCATTGTTCACAGATATCATTTGTAGTTTCATATTATTTTTTTAAAGGAGACCCTAAATTGATTCAGCTTAAAACTTCCCAAAATCTAGATCCATACTTTATCTTATATATGACACAACTTTCTATTTTGAATTTTTAGTTGTATGCCGTATTTCATTAGAAATGAGCAAGCATATTAGTGGCATCATTTAAAAATAATGATTCTTTTTGTTTGCTTTTCTGGCTTTATGTTTAGTGTTGTAGTTAAATCTAACCACCTGGAGGCATTTTCAGATAATCCCCACTGAAGGCAATTCAGCGATAACTTTAAAAATTATAAAGATACTTGCATAGTTATAAGCAGCCATGGCTACAAACTGTTCAATAGCCTAAGCTCAGAAACACCCCAATGCTTAATAAATTATGAAAAGTAAATAAATTATGGTACATCCTTATGGACACTGTGCAGCTGTAAAAACAAAAAGGAGGAAGTTCTCTGTGTGCTGATATAGACAGGTGTCCAATGAGTGTTGCTAAGGCAAGTATAGAATGATGCATATAGTATGTTGTATAGTGCAGGAAAAGGGAGTGGAGATAAAAATGTGTATTCACAATTGTTAGTATTTGATAATATTGGAGGGACATATCAACAACTAATAAAAAAGATTACCGCCGAGACCGGTTTGGCTCAGTGGATAGAGCGTTGGTCTTCGGACTGAAAGGTCCCAGGTTCGATTCTGTTCGAGGGCATGTACCTTGCTTGCGGTCACAACTCCAGTTGTCTCTCTCATCGATGTTTCTGACTTTCTATCCCTCTCCCTTCCTCTCCATAAAAAATCAATAAAAATATATTAAAAAAAAAAGAATTATAAGCTTTAAAAACAAAGAGAGATTACCTATGGTAGTGTGAGCTTTGAGAACTGGATGAGTGAGAAATAGAAGTGTATGATTGTTTAAGTGTTATTACAATGACTTCATGAAGCCTTCCCCATGGTGGGACTTTTACTATTCTCTTAACTCCTATGGCAATAGCACTGTAAGCAACTTCTGTTAGGACAAATCACTCTCCACCATGTATGACCATTTTTCACAGATGTCATTTTCAAGCCTATTCTCCATTCATCTTCTGCCATTCTCACCTTGACCTCTACATGACCTTCTTGTTGTGTTTCTGTTCACTTCTTGAATAGACTACATTTCCTCCCACAGAGAAGCCTTCCTAAACCCCCTTTACTGGGAAGAGTTACCTGCGATTTTTTCTTATCACCACACATACCTTTCCACAATATGTCTTACTTCCCGACTGACTAGTATAGACCAGCAATTTTCAATCTTTTTCATCTCATGGCACACACAAATAATTAATAAAAAATATATTTTGCCGATCTGACAAAAAAAATATAGGTGAAATTTTGATTTATTCACACCAGATGGCTAGTGTTGTGTTGGCTATTGTCTTTTTTTTTTTTTTTTTAATTTGACAATCTAAGGGAAAAGAGGTCAATGCCCATGACTAAATAGTCAGCTATTGCATGTTTTAAAAATTCTTGTGGCAGACCAGTTGAAAATAGCTGATTTAGACTAAAAGCTCCATGCTGACCTGGGCTATGTTTGTATTGTTTGCTTGTGTGTCCTTCATGCTTAATACAGATTCTTATAAGGTTAGCAAATATATTAACTGAAAGTGAGTGTTTCCCCTCCCTTACTACAGATAGATTTCCTTATGTGTAAGCTTCGCCATCCTTCTATAGTCCACATAATATAGAGAATAAGAGTGTAGCATGAATAAAAGACAGAGGTTCAAACATGGGCTTAGCCACTTACCACCCCCTGGACCTTAACCTTTTAGCCTCTCTGAGCTTTGGAGTCCTCATCTCCATCATTTTTATATATTCTATCATTCAATAAAAATTTACTGAGTATCAGCCATGTACCAGGCACTATTCTAGTAACTGTGATTATAGTGATACACAAGACAGAAAAGTTCTAATTGGGGCAACAAAGGAGATGGGTAAAGAAGGGCACAATAAACACATAAGCTGAATAAATTAAAATTTCAAGTAGTGATAAAGGCTACAATAGAGCAACTGAGGGTGACTAATTCAGAGCAGGCAAAGAAGGCCTCTTGGAGGAGATAAATATTGAGCTGAGTTTTTGAGTAGGTTAAATGAGGTAGTGGCAATTCTTTAAAATAATGTCTGGTATGTACTCTAATATAGCAATAAATGATAACTACTAGCATTAATTAAAAACTTGTTAAAAGGATGAACTGGAAGTATATGAAAAATAAACAGTTTGCCTTTAATATATAAAATGCTTTAATCACAACATGTAGATGTGGACTTACATGTATTTATAGAGTATGTGTGTGTGTACATGCTCATGTGTGTTGAGTCAGCAAACTCTTTTCTAACAGAAAGAATCTTCTTTTTTTATTTTGAAATAGTGAATTTATACCCTGAGAGTGATTTAATTACTCACAGCATCAACATACTCAGAGGGAAGTCATAGAATGAGTAATACACATGTTTAATAAGTAGATTCATAGGTGGATTATGATTATAATCCATGCAAGTAATACAAACATATATGCATGATTATATACATAAAATATATATATGTAAGTAATAGGTAAGTATATTCATAAGTGGATTCAATCTTCTCTAAGGTCTCATGAACCTATGAATTTTTACGTTTGTTTTTTTCCACCTGAGCTGTTGGAAAAAATGATTAGGCTAAAGATTTGAGACAGAAAGACTGTGGATGTGTCAGTATAAACCCACTCCAAAACCATTAAAAAAGATATTGTCAATTCACTTCTTCCTGATATGGTTGTAAAATCAATGGAGTATATTAGCTTGTATATATCATGGGGCAGGGTTAAGAACCTCCTCTGAGCCAGGTACTTCTCATTTAAGCCCCCAAATTATATGAAGTGACCATCTTATCTTGGGTTCCCACAGCTGACCCTTAGATGACAGAAGTAAGGGTGTGATTTCCTGGAGAAATCTCTACTTGGGCTGGAAGCCCAGGAGGTAGGGGGTTGGTATATAAATTTGTCCCCATTTGAGGTAGGGAGTGGGTGTGTACTTACACAGAAATAATAAAAGGGATGCCGGGAATGTGGGCAGAGCACCGGCAGTGTGCTCTATGGTATTTATAGCTTTAATTTACATAAGAGAACATCTGAAAGTTCATGTACTCAGGGTAAATACTTTGCTCAAGGTCGCCTACTTATTAGGTGGCAGCGTTGGGATACAAACCCAAACAGATTTGACACTAAGGTTCATGCTCATTCTCCTCTACTAAATGCACCTCTCTTTCCTGAACATCAGCCATAAACACAGAAACATATCCTGTATTTATATAAAGAGACATTCTTACCTAGTTTCCTGAGGCAGAAGACTATCCGGAGTTTCCATGCAACATTATATTTTGGAGCCTCTAGAAAAACAGTGTCCAACAGAAATATAATGCCTGTCACTATAAAAGAGAAACAAGTGAGCCCTGGCTGGGTGGCTCGGTAGGTTGGAGTATCCTGTGCACCAAAAAGTTTCTTGTTTGATTCCCAGTCAGAGTACATTCCTAGGATGTAGATTCAATCCCCAGTTGTAGATTCAATCCCCCAATGTACAGGAAACAACTGATGGTTTTCTCTCTTTCACATCAATGTCTCTTTCTCTCTCTCACTCTCTCTTCCTCTCTCTCTAAAATCAATAAATGTTTGGCTCAGTGGATAGAGAATAGGCCTGCGGGCCAAAGGGTCCCAGATTCCATTATGATCAAGGGCATTCACCTCTGTTGCAGGCTCCTCCCTGACCTGGGCCCTGGTCTGGGCTCATGCAGGAGGCAACCAATCAATGTGTCTCTCTCACATTGATATTTCTTTCTTTCTTTCTTTCTTTCTTTCTTTCTTTCTTTCTTTCTTTCTTTCTTTCTTTCTTTCTTTCCTTCCTTCCTTCCTTCCTTCCTTCCTTCCTTCCTTCCTTCCTTCCTTCCTTCCTTCCTTCCTTCTTTCTTTCTTTCTTTCTTTCTTTCTTTCTTTCTTTCTTTCTTTCTTTCTTTCTTTCTTTCTTTCTTTTTTCTGGGGCTTTGCCAGCTTTTTCTCCAGGGGCCTAGACAGGAAGGCTGGGTCTCAGGTCTAACCCACATGCCATGGTTGTGTTCTTAAAGGGCCAGACTGATTATCACACAAAATGCCCCCAAAGAGGCATTGATGCTTTCCTGTGTGGCTTTTCCTTCCATGGATCTGCTATTGTCCCACCCACACAGGCATTCAATGTCCTCAGCTCTTTGTGTGACAATTGCATGGGGACAATCGTATGGGTGCTCCTTTGTAGGTAATGAACTGTTTTCCCTTGCTGCTTTTAATATTCTCTCTTTGTCTTTTGTTCTTGGTATTTTAATTATGATGTGTCTTGGTGTGGTCCTCTTTGGATTCCTTTTATTTGGGGTTCTGTGTGCTTCCTGGACTTGTAAGTCCATTTCTTTTACCAGATGTGGGAAGTTTTCAGCCATTATTTCTTCAAATAGGTTTTCAGTATCTTTCTCTCTTCTCTGGCACCCCCACAATTCTGATGTTGGTATGCTTGAAGTTGTCCCAGATGCTCCTTGCACTATCTTCACATTTCTGGATTCTTTTTTCTTTTTTCTTTTCCAGTTGAGTGTTTTTTGCTTCTTTGTATTTCAAATCTCTGATTTGATTCTTGCATTCTTCTAGTCTGCTATTATGTCTCTGTATAATATTTTTTATTTCAGTCAGTGTATGTTTAATTTCTAGCTGGTCCTTTTTCATCTCCTCTTGGGTCTCACTACATTTATCCATCTTTTCTAGGAAATTATTAAGAAAAACATATAAACAAGGTTTTGAACTCTATATCCAGTTGTTTGTTTTCCTCCATTTCTTTCATTTGTGATCTGTTCCTTTGTCTCTGCATTTTTGCCGCTTCCCTGAGTTGGTAGAGTAGCTTTGTGTGCTAGGTGTCCTATATGGCCCAGTAGCTCTACCTCCCCAGTTACCTGAGGTGGACTCTCTTGGTGCACCCCTTTGTGGACTGTGTGTACAGCCTTGTTGTAGTTAAGTCTTGATTGTTGTTGGTATCACTGGGGGGAATTGACCTCCAAGCCAATTGGTTGTGAGGATCAGCTGTGTCTATCCTGGGAGAATTTCTTTGCTGGAGTCAGCCTTATGATACAAGACTTGCAAAATTGCAAAAGTCTCTCTGTTCAGCTTGGATGGGGTGGAGTCTCAGGGCTGATCAGAGTCAACCTTGGCTTTCTGTCAGCTTTGCCCTATGCGGCCCTTGGGTTTCAGTGTCTCTCAGTAATTGCTGCAGCCCTCTCTGTGCACATACACATTTCCAGACCTCTGCCTTTCGCACATGCCTTCAGACCTCTGTCTTTCCAGCTCCCCTGAGTTTCCGTTCACTCCGGGAACCCCTATGAGTTTGGGATCCAAGGGTCTTGCCCGAAATTGGAGTTCAGTGCGGTCGGAAGTGGATTTTAGTCCATTTAGGAGGTTCTGTCTTCCTCCTGCTAGAGAAAGCCAGCAGCACAATCAGCAGTCAGCCCTCTGTGTGTGCCCTCACGTGCCTCTAGACCTCTGCCTTTTCATGGCTCCCCTAAGTTTCCATCTACTCCCCCTTTTCATGACAGTCCAGATTTCCCTGTATGAGTCTCTCCCGGAAGTGGGAGTCAGTGCAGTTAGAACTGGGGTTCAGTGCAGTTGGGAGTTTCTGTCTTCCTCCCGCTAGAGGAAACCAGCCAGGCACTCCACTGCCCATCCTCTCCATGGAAGTGTCTCCATACCTCAGCTTTTTGCAGCTCCTCTGAGTCTCTGTGAGCCCCTCTCTTTCCTTTTAGTTATAGAATTTCCACTCAGCCAGCTTTCCTGTGGTTCTGGATGATGTCTATTCTTTTAGTTGTAGTTTTGAAATTGTTGTGCAAGGCAGCAGTTTAGGTATTCACTTATGCCACCATCTTGGTTTCTCCCTCACATCAATATTTCTCTCT
This sequence comes from Lasiurus borealis, assembly GCA_004026805.1. Lineage (NCBI taxonomy): Eukaryota > Metazoa > Chordata > Mammalia > Chiroptera > Vespertilionidae > Lasiurus > Lasiurus borealis. The sequence continues at coordinate 9,565 of PVJN01038443.1, forward strand.
ATCTTTCTCTCTCTCTTCCATTCTCTCTAAAAATCAATGGAAAAATATCCTTGGGTGAGGATTTAAAAGAAATAATAAATTTAAAAAATCAATGTATATGTATATATATAAATATATAAGTATATAAGTATATGTTTATAAATATATAAGTATGTAAATATATAAATGTATACATATATACATATATAAATAAATATACACATATATACATATGTGCACATATGCATATATTTGCATATATGCATATATACATATATACATATATCTATATCTTTAGGTGAGAATTTAAAGACACAAGTGAAATTAAATGTAATATCTTATTTAGCTCAATATATTCAAATTATTATTAATATGCAATTAATATTTAAAAATTTAATGAGACATTTTATATGCTTTTTTAATACTAAGTCTTTTGTATATTTTATACTACAGCATATCTCAATTTAGTTGAAAAAAATCAGAAATACTTGATGTAAATTTAGGATTCATAAAAGTTACAGTTGGGAAAAGTAAGTTCACATAGCCAAGTTTGTCCAAAATACTTAAGTTTTCTTAACAAAGTCAAGTATCATTTTTACTTTAAGCCAATTAAAATTAAATATAAAAAATAATTCAGCTCCTCAGTTATACTGGCAAGTCCTCAAATGCTCAAGAGCACCCTTTTCTCCACATCAACACTTGTTATTTGTTGTCTTTTTGATAACAGCCATTCTGCAGGTGTGAGGTGATATCTCATTGTGGTTTTAATTTGCATTTTCCTGATGATTAGTTATGTTGAGCAAGTGTCTGTTGGACATATGTATGTCTTCTTTGGAGAAATGTTTATTCAGGTCCTCTGCTCACATTTTAATTGTATTATTTGTTTTGTTTGATGCTGAATCATATGAGTTCTTCACATGCTTTAAATATTAACCCCTTATCAGATATATCATTTGCAAATATCTTCTATTCAGTAGCTTGCCTTTTTGTCTTGTTGATGGTTTCCTTCACAAACCCACAAATTCCACTTCTGGGTATATAGCCAAAGAAAATAAACACAATAATTAAAAAAGATATATGCACCCCTGTGTTCATTGCAGCATCATTTACAATGGCCAAGGTAAGGAAGCAACCTAGGTGTCCTTTGATATATGAATGGATAAAGAATATGTGAATATGTGACATATATAGATAGATATGCAATAGATGTGATATATGTGTGTATGTATGTACATTACATCATACTAATGGAATAACACTCAGCCATAAAAAAAATGAAATCTTGACATTTGCAACAACCTGTGTGGACCTAAAGAGTATTATATTAAGTGAAATAAGTCAGACAAAAAGAGACAAAACCATATGATTTCACTTACATGAGAAATTTAAAAAACAAAGTAAATGAACAAACAAATGAAACAAACAACTTCACAGATACAATGTTGCCAGAGGGAGGAGAGTAGGAGGAAGGGCAAAAAACAGGAAGGAGATTAAGAAGTACAATAAATAAGTCATGGGAATATAATGTACAGCATAAAGAAGATAATCAATAATATTGTAAAAACTAGGTATGGTGACAGATGGTTACTAGACTTACTCTAGTGATTATTTTGTTAGATATGTAAATGTTGAATCATGTTGTACACTTGAAACCAATATAATGTCAACTATAATTTAAAATAAAATTTTAAAAATGCTCAATAGTTTCATGAAGCTAGTGGTTACCATACTGAACAGTACAGAAAATTTGCTCTATGAGAAAGTATAGGATATGATTCTGTATACCATCAGAAACCAAACCAGTAAATCTATCCACAAATCAATATTGAGTATCTATCCTGTATTGCATATAGTAAACAGGTAATGAAAAAGACCCTTGGCCAGGAACAGTTAGCTATAGGACTTTGCATTTGGTGTTGCTCAGAAGGAATGAAAATTAGCTGAGTTAATACTTTGGGGTCAGAGCCACTCAGGAATAAGATAGGGACAGCTTTTGATTGATCTTTGCTAAACCACCTGTATGAAATATTTAATTTTTATCTCTGGAAGCCTGGTTACCTGGTCTCAGAGCATATTTTAATCCTGTGAGAAACTGCAACAAACACCAGAGTACTGGTAAGAGGCCATTTTGACCTCATAACCTCCCCTGTCCATGCTGGGTGGTGCTGGAAGCACAATCAGGGGCAAACACACACAGGAAAGCATTAGAAAGAACATGATAAACTTTAAAATACAGGTTTAAGCTCAAAGGAAATGAGTCTATTTCCAAAGTCATGGCAAGAATATTCATGGTAGCAGTATTCCTAATAGCCCAAAACTGGAAATTATTCAAGCACACATCAACAGTGGAATGATTTAAAATAGTGGAACTTTCTGGGATATTTATGCATTGAAATACCATTCAGCAATAAAAATGAAAAACTTATAGCTATATCCCACAATATGGATGCAGCCTACAAATATACAGAGTAAGAGAAACCAGACCCCCCCAAATGAATAAAATGTAGGGTAGTATTTATACCAAGTTCAAAAATAGATAAAACTAATAAGTTAGTTTAGAAATCAGGGTAATCATTAACTTGGGGGAGGGGATTAAAAAGTAGCATGAAGGGGCTACTGAAATGCTGGCAAAGTTTTCCTTAACTATAAGTTGGTTATACAGGTATGTTTATTTAATGAAAAATAAATAAACGGGCTCAACCCCTAGGGTGAGGCAAGCAGGAGGCAGCCAATCAATGAATCTCTCTCATCACTGATGTTTCTATCTCTCCCTTCTCTCTTCCTCTCTGACATGAATAAAAATATATTTTAAAAAAATAAAGAAAAACATGCCTTTAAAAAGAGAACGAAAACTTAGTCCTCCCTGAGGCTCATCTGCCTAGCATGTCCTTCCCTCGCCTCACAACCCTGGCATGTGCCCTGACTGAGAATCAAACCTTGGTCTCCTGGCTCATAGGTCAGTTATCCACCACTTAGCCAAGCTGGCGGGACTAAGTTCTCTTTTTCAACCCATGCTATCTTCATGGACTCCCATGCTATATGATAGATAAGCTTGTTTTTCCTTCCTCTGCCACCAAAAGAGACGTTTTGAGATTTTAAAAAAGGTAGAACCACAGCGTAGAATACTGACCTTTACTTTCTACACATATACAGCTTGTCTTTTGAGTCCTTCCCTCACCTCTACCTAATGAAATATTAACTTCCTTCAAGTTCCATTTAATGACAGTTCCTCCAGGAAGTCTTCCTTGACTTCCTTAGATAAAAATTGTCTGTTCTTCTAAATTTGTAGGGCATTTGTGGATACAATTAATCATAATCACATTTTACCACACATAACAGCAATTTCTAGAAAATAGTGCAGTCTAGTGCTAAAAAGCTTGGGTGGGGATTCAACCAAAGTTCAAAACCTGCCTGTGTGACCTGGAGTAAATCGCTGTGTGGCTTGGAGCAAATCGCTATGCATTTGTTTCCTCGGCTGTAAAATGGAGATAGTAATGATAGGACCTCTCCAATAGGCTGTTATAAAGATGAAATGAATTAGCAAACATTCAGCTACTAGAAATCAGTAAGATCTTGGGAAACAGCAACCATTAGTATTCTTGAATATTATCTTTTCTAGCAACTAATAGTTTCCTGAAGAATATGGAACATGACCTAGATGCCTTACAATGAATAAACTCATTACACACATCCCACGTTGGCTTGCTTTACGAGTAGTCATGTTCTTTTCTATTTTTTCCACTATCCCAAGCTCCTCAAGAACTGGAACAACAATTATTCATTGTAATAGCTTTCACGTTGCATAACACTGGGATTTAGGCTATGCAGTTGCTTAGTAATGGGTTGAAGCAACTGAGGAGCTAGTCCTTTCTCATCTGGTGATACTCAAAGCAATCCAAAGAGAACTTCCATAAATACATACCCCAAATTTGCCTACCTCTGAGGTGACCAACCATTCCTATTTGTCCCTGGCTGTGCCAATTTGGGCACTGTAAGTCCCATGATTCAAGAAACTCCTCAGTCCCAGACCAGAATAGTTGATCCCCCACCTGCATCTGTGCCTATAAGCTTGAACAAGGGTTCATGCTCCTGGGTAAGGCCAAGCACTCATTCTGATTGGCATTTCCTCTGCCTACTCAAGGGCTGGGCTCTTGAAATTCTCCCCTCTCCTAGCATCATCAATCTTTTCCTCCCTACTGAGCCATTCCCATCAGCCTTCAAACATGCTATAGCTTTTGCCTATTAAAATAAAAACCTTTAAAATTTAAACAAAAGCCTTGAAACTTTATCTCCCTCAAGCTATCTTGGCTCTCCTTGAATGAATTGTCTATTCACAGTCTCCAATGCCAATCACTCCCTTTTCCATTCTTTGATGAATAACTTTAATCAGGTTTTTGTCCCCAATTCTCCATAGAAATAGGTCTTGTCACAATTTTCCAATCATCTGGAACTTCCCCAGACTGTTGACTTATGAGAAATAAACTTCTATTACTGAGCCATTGTATTTTGTCATTTTTAAAAATCACTCAAGTTTACCCTAGTTTAATAGAGCTGAAAGAACTTCCCCAGTTGTATCTTCAGTTTATACAAGTATACCTCCTCTGCACTTCACACTTGTATAGCCAGCTGTCTACTCTGCAAGCAATTGAATGTATAGTAAGCATCTCAGACTTAATACATCAAATCAGACTTGCCATTTCCATCCCGAAGTAGTCTTCCCCTCTCAGAAAACAGCCTTCATTCTTCTTGCTCCGACCACAAACCGTGAAGTCATCCCTGAACCTCTCCCTCTCTTGTGTCTCACATCTAGTCCACCATCATCTCTCACCAGATTATTGCAATAGTTGATTATCTGCTCTCCCTGCTTCCTCCCTGGTGCTCACTCCTCTCATCACAGGAACCAGAATAATCCTCTAATAACACAGGTCATTATAAGTCACTCTTCTGCTCAAAATTCCTTCCACACGATTTTCAACTCATTCAGAATAAAGTCCAGGACCCTTACCTTGACCTGCAAACAACATGATCTATTCTGTTACCTGTCTGACCAAAACTCCTACCACGGTCGTCCTCCCTTACTCTGTCCCAGCAAGGCCTCACTGCCCTTCCTCAAACACACCACAGCCACTTCAGCTTCCCCACCATGAACTTGCTGCTTCTCCTGCCCAGAAAGCTATTCCCCCAAATAATGACATGATTCACTCCTATACTTTCTTGGTCTTGCTTCAAATTTTAAACTCTTCCTTTTGGCTTTTAAATCATTCACTTTTTATAAGAAATATTTCCTACGCAGTAGACATTGTGGTGGGAATATAAAGATGAACACAACAAGGCCTCTGCCCTAAAGAAACTACTAAATATGACGGAAGTCTGGGCTTTCCAGGAATTTTTCTGAGGGGAGGTGGCCCCTACGCTGAATCCTGAAGGAAAAGTAGAAGTGAGTTCGTGGGAGTGGGGGTGATAGGCAAGTGCCTTTCAGGGAGGGAGAGCATAGCGATTGCTAATGCTTGCGGGTGTTAGAACATATGCTATATTCAGAGACTGCAAGATAAGCTCTATCTGTCACAGAGCGTGGTCATGTGCTACAATATGACCACTAGACGGTTCTGTTTTCTGCAGAGGGTGGGAAGGAGAGGGGAGAGCCAGTATTCCTGGAAGCTAGGATGGTATGAGAGAGACTGCCAAGAGCAGTGACCAGAATGGAGGAGATGTTCAAGCAAGAAGTTAGAATGAGCACCCCATTAGAAGGAGCGAGAGATGGCCGGACCCTTGGGCAGGATTCAGAAACAGAGGTTCCTACGGCATGCTGTGTTCAGAGACAGTAGTAGTAGTGGGAGTCTGTTTTGCTGATGCCTCTCAGTGAACCAAGCCTCTCCCCTTGAATCTGGGCTGAAACTGTGACTTTCTTTAACCAAACAGCTTCCAACTAGGGAAGATTTTGCCTGTTATGGGACATTTGACAGTGTTTGGAGACAATTCTGTTTGTCACAGTTTAGAGGAAGGGGGTGGTGCTGCTGGCATCCAGTAGGTGGAGGCCAGGGAGGTGTTACAGACCCAAGAATGCACAGCACAGTCCCCATAAACAAAGAATTATTCAGCTCAAAATGTCAATAGTGCCAAGATTGAAAAACTTAAGCCTTAAGACTTAAGGACCGAAAAGCTTTCCCTTTTGCACTCTTGAAAGCAGAATAGCTAGAATTCCTATATGGGCATCTCAGAGACTCCATTAGAGGCCACAGAGCAGGAGGGAACCTAAGGTGATATGGAGGAGAACTGGGAACCCAGTTGACAACAAGAAGCAAAGTCCCAGATATATGATCCCAGACAAGGCTTCCAGCCAGCCCCCAACCATGTGAGCCATCTTTGCTGAGGTGCCAGATATGTGAGCCAAGATGATATCACAAATGTTCCAGCACCAGCAGACGTCAGGGAGTAGACACACGTTGTCCTCTGTCCAAATTACAGAATCATGAGCAAATAAATAAAATGTTGATTTAAGTCACTAAGGTTTGGAATAGTTGGTTACACAGCAATAGATGAAACAATAGCCAACATAAGAAGCACTGTTCTAAGTTCACCCTAACTACTTTCTGAGTTGTAAGTGTATTCTAGCTACAACCCAATGAAATGACCCTTATTATCAATGCCATTTTAGGTATGAGGAAACCTAAACCCAGAGGCACAAAGAAGTTAAGACCCCACTCAACTTGGAAATAGGCGAGTTGGGCTCTGAACCCAGGCAGCAGATTCCAGAAGCTACATCTTAACCATTATGCCATAGAACCTCTCTAGTCATTCATTCATTCCTTCAACAAATGCTTATGGAGAACCTATCATGTGCCAGACACTGTTCTAAGCACATGGGATACAATAAAAACCCAAACAGATACAAAATCTACTCCTAGAACTTACTTCTTGTGCAGTCTGAGAAGCCATACAAGTGTGCTATCTGGTAGCAAGACACTAATTGCTCTTTTGACTGCCAGGCATCTGTTCTAGAACCCCATCTCCACCGAGGAATTACCCTTCCTTTTGGATACAGTCTGTTAAGAATGTTGCCCAAAGTGGGCAACCCTCCCCTCTCCAAGTCAGGCCATCTATTCCTGTCTTGGGATGTGGATCTGCAGAAAAGTAATAAAAAGATTGGAAATAATTTGAACTTATTGTCAGGGCTGGCTCCCAGATCCCTAAATCTGCCATGCTTCCTATCCACTTATGAGCCTTGTTCAATAGACTTCTTATTGTTCTGTGAGCCACCTGACATCCTCCTAATAAATTCCCATGTTGTCAGGCAGAGACTGGTTCTAATGTTTGTGGTTAAAGGACTCTAACCACAACTCTGGAGTTCAGGAGAAGGTCTCTAGGCCTAGGGGGAGAGACTGGTATTAATAAATAGTAATGGTGTTCCCCAATAACCTCCATTAATTTTCTTTCTGGTTTCTAGTTTGAGCAACTGGTATTTCCTCAACCTTATGAAAAGTGCTAAGCAAAAGCATCAGGCCTTCTTCAAACCAGGTTTCTGTACTAGTATCTTTGTGCATAGAAATTCTGAGGCCATCGATGATAAATGTTTTAAAGCAAACACTGAGACATGGGACACTGGCTAAAGAACTGTGACAAAGACACAAGACTCTGTAGAAGCCCATTTGTCAGGACTGAGGCTGAGCTCACACCCAGACCAGGAGGACTTGCCCCCCCCCCCCCCCAAAAAAAAGAGAGATTTCAAACCCAGACTCCCTGAGTTAAATCTCTATGGGTGGGGATCAGAAATGTTCATTTTTGTATAAATGATTCTATCAGTAATTCTGAGGCTCGCTAAAGTGTGGTGACCATCCAGGTAAGTGCTGGGCTAGAGCCCTTTAGAATAGTACTTGTCAAACTTTAACATGCAGACCTGTGATCATGCTAAAATGCAGATTCTGATTCTGAATCAGAGATTTGGGAGGAACCTGAGAAAGTCTGCATTTCTATCAAGGTGGCACATTATGCCCTTGCTGTTCAGATCACATTTTGTGTAGCCAAACTCTAGAACACTCCAGCCTCCACGCTAGATGGGTCACAGAAACTGGATGGGGCTAAACCGAAAGCTGGGGAGCAGAAGGCTAGACACAAAAGAGAAGCTGGGACGTAGACAGAACCTGACAGCTCATTCCTTGGTGAACTGACAGAATAAAATTAAAGAGTCTGCAAAACAACTAGATTCTTCACCACGGTGGTGCTGCCTTCCTTCTGGCTTAACCTTAGCAGCCTCTAATGCAGCTATGAGATCCAATCCGTTAATTAAATCCTCAAATAGCTACTTTGCCTGACCCTGTCCCACTGCTTCCTTGTTCAGTCTTACAAGATGAAACAAAAGCAAAGGTATGATTCCAAAGTTCAGTCTGCTGCAATTGGGTGCTTTGTTCTTAATTAGAGTCCAAAGCACTCTCTTTGTAGGCCATTGAGTCTGCATAGATAATAGTTTTGTGTTTACTGTTCTAATAAAAACTACATTTCATTGTGAGAATAAAGGTATCTAAAAGCTGACAAAGACAGTTTCCAAATGATGGATCAAATCAAATCATTCTGAAGAGCTTGTGTAGATGTAATTACTAGGCACAGCCCTTCCCTCTCCAGTCATCAATACTCTTAACAGTGATCATGTACCATTTGTATTAAGAGTCTGTGGTCCCGAGGGTCTGGCCAAGAGATTTAGAAATTCAGCCTCTATATGTTGTTTGATGCAATTCACAGGATCAACTCCATCACTGAATGTATTTACTAAATGGAAGATGGTGTGCAAATTCCTGTTCCATGGCCTCTGGAGGAAACCCAGAAATGAAGGTAGAGTTCCAAATGGTAAGGAATAAACAACAGGTGGTCTGGGCTCCATTCAAAATGTGAGTCATACTCAAAATGAGTGAGTTTTTTTTAAAGGAACCATTTCCATATATGTTACTCAACAGAAAGTGGAAATTTAATAGCCACCCAAATGGCTGCATAATAAGGCAAAGCTCACCCTGGCCCGTGTGGCTCAGTTGGTTGAGCCGCCTCCACGCACCTAGAGGTTGCCAGTTTGATTCCCAGGTTGCAGGCTTGATCACCAGTTAGGGGATATACAGGAGGCAGCCTATTGATGTGATGTTTCTCATCAATGTTTCTCTTTCTCTCTCCCTCTCCCTTGCTTCTAAAAATCAATTTTAAAAAATAAGGCAACACTCAATTGCACTGATATATTTATAAGCATAGGTAGCACTTGCAGGACTTAGCAGAAGGAGCTGGGAAGGCTACCTCTCTCTTTCAGAGCCTTTGGTCCCCTACTTGCATCAGTGCATCAACCTAAAAGTTGGGAAAACTCTGGTTTATATACTAGAATTATTTCTCAAATAGCAATTTCCAAGGCATATGAAGTCTGTGTTAAACCCCCACATGTAAATTATTTGTGACAGGATTATGCTGTTTATGGAAACTCTAGGATAATTAGGGAGAAGATAGGACACAGTCAGGAAGGAACAGTCCAGAGAGAGGGCAAGTGGGAGGAAAGTAGTTCAGTCATGGAAAGGGCTGAATGAAGGATGTGATAAGAAGGGTGATGTAGAATGACAGTACAGAATCAGATCGCCAACACCTGAAAAGACCTGAGGAGGAAGTAAAGCCATCAAAGGAATGTGACCTCTTCGAAGAGGCCTTGTCAGACAATTGTACCTAAAGTAAACACCTTGATCCCATCACATTGTTCTCCATCCGCTGACACTGTTGTGTTGTATTTTATGATGCTTATTACTACATGACGTTATTACATGTGTTGTAAATGTATATTTGGTTATCTTTGGTTTTCAATTACATGATGCCTGATCTTGTTCACCACTGTATCTCCAAACCTAGAGCAGTCCCTGGCAATAATAAATGCCCAACAAAATATGCACTGAATGAATTAATGAATGAAACTGAAAAGGGATTTGAGGAGGAGAAAAGGCAGAATGCTAGAATATAGATGCAATCAATAAATGGAGAAAAGAGAGCAAATAAAAGTAGAATATCTTATCACCTATCTTAAAACTCAAGAGGAAAAGCTATGTGAGTCCTAAACTCACCTCAAATCTAATCTAAATATCTTAGGAACATTTATAATAATAAAAGTGTAAGATGCTAACTAGACCCTACATCCTTCTATATGACCTTCCAGATGAAGCACGGGCTGTGAGGGAAGCCGGTGCTAGCAGCCAAGGGAAGAAAGGCCTCCTCTTGCATGAATTTCGTGCACCAGGCCTCTAGTGGTAAAGTATTTGTAAACTTCAAAAGAAGAGCATCAAATACTTCCAAAGAGAAAAACTGGACTCTTGATTCTAGGTAAAAGGGACCACAGACTCCAGAAACATCGCATCCTTTATGGAAAGTCACCTACAGGGAACATCAAATAGCAGCAAGACAGAAGAGAATTAGCCAATCCTCCCACCACCATCTGGTCCCCACAGACAGTGTCTCATTGTTGGGATTGTGTTTGTTTGAGGAAAGACAAAGCCTCAGCTGTGAGTCTGTGGTTGTGCACACCCAGTACTTACTTTACCAAATGTCTTGGTGCCAGCAGGAGTGATGCTGAGGGGCTGGTTTAGGCAAAGGACAAAGGAGCAACTCATGACTCTACCAAGAAGAGAATATATTCCAAGGCACCTTCTCCACAGAAGACCCGAATTACTTCGTCCTTGCCTTGTGTGTACTGATTGCCTGCTATTGATCATCCTCAGACCAACAGTATACACAGAATGCTTCTTTCCTAACACAAAATTCAAATACAGTCTGATCTGGTGGTGGTAGTCATCTCTGAAAAGTGAAAAGGGAAAACTAGGATTTACCTATTGTGTGATGAAGTCATTTAAAAAGTGGTGAAATTTGTTTTGTTTTGTTCCATTTGATATTTCTGAAACTGTAATTTCATTAAATAAAAAAGTGAT
>PVJN01038444.1:0-20352 GCA_004026805.1 Lasiurus borealis
CCCCCCCCCCAAAGACAAAAGGTGGGTGCTAAAGAGTAGGAGGACAGGGAGACCAAAACACAGGACCAAGGAGAGAGAGGTCACCATCCACCCACCCACCCATCCACCCACCCACCCACCCATCCATCCACCCACCCACCCATCCATTCATCCACCCAACCATTCCACCATCCATCATGCCCACTGTGCAGACAGAAAAAGGAGACTTGGGAAACGTAAAGGGCTGGTCCAAGACCAGACAGCGGTGGGATGGAGTTAGAACCCAGGCCTCTCTGATTCCAGGGTTTGTTCCTGAACTTTCCGCCTCGCCCAGCTGCGGGTCAAAATCCTTTTCCTGCCAGCCACAAGCGGCCCTATTGGCTGGTAATGAATTCCAGGTAGTGAGCCCAGAATCATGGGTTCCCAGAGGGACGTGCAGGTGGCTCTCCATGTGGCCGCTAGAGGGCACCAGCACCCCGCCGACGCGCCAGTCCGGGGCACCAGTCTTCCTGGGAAGAGGATCTGGCCGGTCCCCCCTCATTCTTTCTTCCAGTCTCCGGCTCACAGCCCCCCAGACCTGCCGGCGGAATAGGGGGACACCTCCTATTGGGGGAAGTTCTAAGCCTCCCCGATGCGCCAGGAATTCGCTTTAAATGCTCCCAATCTGGCCTGAGGCCACCGCCCTGGCACCACCCGGGACACCAGTCTCAGGCCCTGGGTTTGCTTTCCCGCCTGCTCGCCGTGGCAATGGCTCCCGGGACTTGGAGGAATGGCAGTGATGGGGGTGGGGCTGAGGGGTGGGCGGCATCCTGTCTTCTCTCTGACTCAGGGGGACGGAACGGCTTTTAGCTTCCCGCCGTGACGTGTGATTTCCATCCGCTATGGACTCGCCGGGTGTGGCCTTCTGATGTCAGTCCCCATGTCTGGTGCATCTAATGAGCACACGCCACACGCCGTTATATGCGTGTCAGTCAGTCCTCAACGGAGTCTGCGAAACATAAACATTTACCAAACTTTAAAAGTCAAGCAGCTGTTGTAAGCTGGGGAGTGGACAGTCCACGCCGTGTCCCGAGGGAGGCTGGGAAAAGGGGGCACATTGGCAGAGACGCCCCACAGCCTGGAATGAGGGACGGACGGGGGTGGCCGGTGCACATCATAGCAACCGGTCATTCTGCCATTAGGTTGATTTGCATATTAGACTTTTCTTATAAAGGATAATTTTTTGAAAGATAAACCCAATGGCAATGCCTCACTCGATGGCTTAGTTAAATGAAGTCTGATAACATTATATGTGTCTTAATGAAGAACGGTAATTGCAACAACCAGGCCCTGGACCAGTGTGGGAGCCCCCTGTAGTGCTGGACCCCCATTTCCCAAAGGCGCGCGCCTTGGGGTGGTGGGCTGGTGAGTGCCGACTTGCCCTCAGCTCAGGGGTAACCAGGGACGCGGGCTCCGGTCCTCAGTTCGATTCTCTGTGTCTCAGCCCCTCCTGGCGCCTCGTGCACAGACAGACCGCGGGGCCTCTGACGGGGCTGCCCCCCCCCCCCAGTTAGCGGAGGGGACGGGACCCGGCTGCAGGGACACCCCTCAGGGGCCCGCTGCCTCCCCGACTGATGCCTGTTTCTGTGGAGACCCCAGGCCAGCGGGTCCCCTCCTGATCCACTGAGCATGATCTCAGAGCCCGTGGCTCCGGCTCCTCCCTCCTCCCTCCCCACCCCCCGCTCACCCCGCTGTCTCATTAGCTCTGGGAACATCTGTGCTGGGGCTTTCGCCAGAACCCGCACATCTGGAAAATATTGGTCCGGCGTCTAATTAAGTCTGTCAATGACAAATTGTTCTCACAGGAAGTATTTAGGACGAGCAGATAATTGGGATTTAATGCCCTTGGCCTCTGTCTTCGCTTCCTGTTTACGTATCCTAGCCGGGGAGGGGGGAGGGGCGGGTTCCCCACCTCCCAGCCCCCCTCATTCTGTCACAGGACAGCCAGGCCCTGGGATGCACCGATGCCTCACGGGGGGGGGGGGGGGGCGGGGGGAGAGCCAGGGCTGGAGGTGTTCGGAGCCCCGCCTTTTAAAGACACACCGCGCCCCCCCACCTGTATGGTACCCTCTGTCCACCTCCTGGGGCAGATGCTTCCTGTCAGGCCATGAATGGCTCCAGCCGCAGGTCCCCTCGGCCCCGCCTCAGAAACGGCCCCAGAGAGACCCCTCCTGCCTCTGTGACCACCCCCTCCCCCGCCCTCCCCCCAATCCTTGCCGCCCCCTCCCGCCCAAGACCCTGTGAGGGCCGCCCCGTGGTTCCCACCAGCCCGTCCAGCTCCCCAAGCAGCCAGCAGGTCCTGGGCACCGGTGGTCCGTGCCCCTCGGGGTCACCCGCCTCCTGCACAGCCCGGGCCTGCGGCCTGGAACAGCGTCGGTGGATAAACGCACCCCTGGACCCCCCGAGGCAGGGATCCCCGAGGGAGGCCCCAGGCTGGCGTGAGCACCTCGAGTTTGCACACTGACTGGGGAGCGTGAGTGCATGTCAAAGACGCCCAGGTGTGGCAGCGCCACAAACAGAGCCAGCCGCGGGCGCTGCGTGTGATGGGGTCCCGGCTCAGTGCAGGGCACCCCCAGGCCGGTGTGCGTGTGTCTGCTCTCCGCCTGGCAGCTGCCCACCTCCCCACCCCCCCACTGCAGCTCATGCAGAGTCCCCGGCTGAGAGGACAGGAGGGCGGGCTTCCCGAAGGGTCCATTCTCCCAGCACAGGGTCCAGCCGCACAGGGTCCAGTACCCCCCATATAGGGTCCATTGTCCCCGCACAGGGTCCAGTCCTCCCCGCAGGGCCCCGGGCTGTGGGCAGCTCTGCACTGGGCTGCAGCCGCTGGCGCCCTCTAGTGGCCGTGCCGGCCGGTCTGGGTTTCTCGGGGGCCCGGGCTGGGGGACGTCAGAGCGGACCTCCTGGTCCTTTCCGGCTGCGGCCGGGCTCCCGGGGACGCGATGTCCCGTGGACGCCACTGTGGGCATCGCCGCTCTGCTCTCCGTGGCTTCTGGGTCACGGCGGCCGACACCCTCCGGCCTCTCCGGGTGCAGAGCCCCTCCCCCCTGTCCCCCCACACACACCTTAGGAGACACGCCGAGGAGCGTCAGCTGAGGGTCCACCAAGGGCCGTGTGGCAGAAGCATCCCATCGGGGAGCGGCCCCCAGGCTGACAGGGGAGCAGAGGGACGAGAGGACTGGGTCACGGCGGGGAAGCCGAGGTAAAGAGCGCAGCCTCAGCGCCTGTGGCTTCCGGTGCCTGCGGGCGGGCGGGAAGGGGTCTCTGAGCCTGCGGGCACCACTGGGGCCGGGCACTGCACCTGCTGCCTCCATTCCCCAGCCGCCCTCCTGCGCCCCGTCTGCCGTCCCCGCCCCCCTCCACTCCCCATTGGCAGGCTAGCTAGGGTCCCAGAGCTGCCGGACACCGGCCTTTGGCGAGGCACAGGCCTGGGGAGGGCCTGGCGTCGGGTCCGGAGGCCCTGACCTCGCAGACGGGGAGCCAGCGGACCCGGTGCTCACCCACCAGCAGGGTGCAGCCTGGGTGCCGCCAGCAGCCAGGGGAAGCAGCGCCCCCAGGCACCCAGCAGGCTGGGGCGAGGAAGCCGGCCTCTGTGGGCCCGCAGCCGCAAGCAGGATGCCTGGACGATGGACTGCGTCCTCAGCCCCGGGCGGGACCACTCAGGCCTGCATCCCAGCAGAGGAGCCTGGGAACGGGGCTGGCAGGGCCTTCCCTACCAGGGACGGGCGGCTGGTGGTGGGAAGGCCGGGGGTCAGACTTGGGGGGGCATTGTCAGAATGCGGGTTCGAGCTGAGACGGGGAGGGGGGAGAGGGGAGGGCAGGATGAGGCCAGAGAACCAGGGCGAGGACCTGGGCAGGAACGAGCAGGTGGACGGGACCCGCCCGCCAGAGGGGACAGGGCTGCTGTGCGGATGGAGCTCCCGGAGGAGGCGGTGGGGAGCAGGTGCGGGTGACGGGGGGGAGGGGGACCTCGCTCCTCTTTGACCCTGACCCAAGGGGGGAGGGTCGGGGAGGCGGGGGGATTTGGGACTCGGTTCCCACGAACTCGCAGCGCCCTCTCCATCTGGAAGCAGAAAACGGTTCGCCGTCTCGGCTCTGGCGAGGCCGGCCGCCCCGGCGCGTTATTGGACAGAAATGGCCCGTGAAATGCCTGCTAATTGCTACAAGGCTTCGCGGGAGCGGGCGGCGGGGGCGGGCCTGGCAGACTCCCCGAGCCGCCGGGAAGGGGCCCGCTCCCCGCTCCTCACTCCTCGGCTCCAAATTGCCCGGATCATCTCCTGCCGGTGAAAGCCGGGCGACGCCCCTCCACACGGCCCTTCTGACAGGCTCACGTCATGTCATTGTCATCGGGAAAGCTAACCCCCAATTACCCGGCTCTGCGGCGGGGGTGGGGGTGGGGGTGGGGGGGGACGGGGAGCCCCAGGGAGGGTTCGCTGTCACCTAATCCCGCTTCATCCCTCCGCGCCCTGACAAGTCTCTGCGGGCTCTCCCCGTGTCCCGCTCTCTCCCACCCCCCCCGCCCCTCCTCCCGCCTCCCCTCCCCGTTCCCAAACAGCTGGCCCAGGGAAGGGCGGAGGGAGGAGCGGGGCTGGGACTGAACTCGCCCTCTGTCTGTCTGTCTGTCTGTCTGGGCCTCAGCGGCACTCGGGGCGCATCCCCCCGGATCTCAGGCTCCACAGCCACTTCCTGCGCACTTGGCCCGCTTGTCGCGTCCTCCTCCCCACCCCGGCCTGCCTGTGCGCCCTTGCCGCACGCGGACACGGAGCGAGCATAGGCACTCGGCGTGGGATCCGCCGCCACATGTGCCGTCAGTGCGTGTCCACTCCCTTCCACACACCGGCGGCTGGCACCTGCTCGCCCCGACCCGCCTCCCGCTCTGCCCCGGGAGCAGCCGGAGGGCACGTTCTGCACCCAAGGCCTCCAGCCTCGCCCGACAGAGCCTCCCGTCCTCACTATCCCTCTCCCTTCCTCTCTGTGGAAAATCAATTATATATACAGCGGCACCTCGAGATGCGCGTGCCCTGACATACGAGATTTTTGAGATACGAGCCGTCGAGCGAGCGATTTTTGCTTTGAAATACGAGCAACATTTGAGATAGGAGTCATCGCGCGGATCGGCCGGCTGCACACGACCCACCGGTTTACCGCGACTCGAGCATCTCATAGTTTCCCACGCCTCAAGGTGATGGAACGAATTAAACTAGGATCTCCAGGTACCACTGTATATATATTTTTTAAAGAGTTCGGCCCAGCTCATTTTGAAGAAATGGTCTCTGGGCTCGATGATTCACATCTAATGTGGAAAATCCGTCAGACTAGGCTTTTCCAGAAGCAGCACCTACTTCATCCTGTGCACCAAGGGCAGAAGCAGGGCCCCCAGGCTCAGAAACTGCCGGAACCCGACCCACGGACTCAAAGAGGGAAGGTGGTGTCGGTTCCTCGTGGCCACGAGGGGGCCTCCGTCTTCCCGCGCCCGTGTTTCTCGTTCATTTCAAACCCCACGAGTCACACGCGACGATTGCTCCCCCCAAACAGGGTGACACGGCATTGACGTTGACGTCCCTTCTGAGCGCCACGCTTAACCCGTGTCCCCAAAGGCATCACAGAGAGGTCTCCCTCCCCACACGCCTCTGTGTCATACCGACATGTGTGTTCGAACCCTTAAACATCACTGAGTGTGGTTAGTGTGGTAATCGTACCAAGTAGCACCTTATTCCCGGTTTTCCACCCCAAGTATGACCCGGAGCCTTTCTGTGGGCCCGTGTGGCTCTCCACCCGCGGGTCCGTTTACCTGGCACATGGTCGTCCATGTGTGTACCCTGGAGTCATGACCACCCTCCGATCAGAGATTCGTGTCTTCCCAAATCCCTTCTACAGTGACCAATGCCCCCGAAAGAACCCTGGCGCCTGCCTCTTGGTGCTCACGTGGGAAGGTTCTTAGAAGGCCGCCACCATGGACAGCACGCTGGCCATCGGGGTGGTGGGGGTGGGGGGGCGTGCTCTTAGCTTTCCGGGAGGCGCCCATGTCTTCTGGGGGGCTGTTTGTCCACCCTCAGCAGCCTCCAGTGTCAGGCGCCCCCAGACGGGAACAGTGGCTGTCACTGCTGTCGGGCTGGGCACCCCGACGTGCTCAGCGGCACCTCCTGGTGTGGGAACGGCCGTTAACACCCTTTTCTCGCTTTTCCACGGAGCGGGAGCCTCAGCCGGCTCTGACCTGATGACCTGATGGGAATCCCAGCCAGCCTCCGGCCTGCGTGCAGGGAAGGTTTGCGATGTTGATTTTGCAGGGCGGGGCGGGAGGCGGGCGGGGCCAGGGGGGTGACAGGTGGATCCCCAGTGAAAGGAGGCCTCCCGGGAACTGGGTGCAGGACACCGAGGGTGTGGGCTAATCCCTCCGCTGATCGTCCACCTCCCGCGCCCAGGCCACACGGAGCGGGCGGGCCGGCAGGAGCGGCTCCTGGCCGCAGAACCAGGGGAAAATAACTCGTGAGTCCCCTCCACACGGATTGCCATTTGGGAACTGATCCGCCAGGTGCGTGAAGTTAAGGAAAGTACATGACTGAAACCAGTTTGTTTTTTTTTATATATATTCTATTGATTTTTTACAGAGAGGAAAGGAGAGGGATAGAAAGTTAGAAACATCAATGAGAGAGAGACATCGATCAGCCGCCTCCTGCTCGCCCCCTACTGGAGATGTGCCTGCAACCAAGGTGCATGCCCTTGATTGGAATCGAACCCGGGACCTTTCAGTCCGCAGGCCGACGCTCTATCCACTGAGCCACACCGGTTTTGGCCTGAAACCAAGTTTAACTGCTCTCCCCCAGAGCGTGGCCAGAGCAGGGAGCGACCATAAATGTATGACAGGTCATGCCCCACACCTCACAGCCACGGTGGGCTCTGCAATGGAGCAGCCCATTCAGGTCACACTGGCCAGAGCCGTCTCCCCCTCCAGATCCCCACACGGTCTCTGAAAGGTGAAGACTCGCCCTGGCCAGCGTGCTCAGTGAGTGGAGCGTTGCCTGCTGCACCAAAGAGGTTGCAGGTTCCATGCCCTGTTGGGACAGAGAGGGGAGGCAACTGGTCCATGTTTCTCTCTCTCTCTCTCTCTCTCTCTCTCCCTCTCTCCTTCCCCCACTCCTTCCTCTCTTCCTTCTTTCTCTTTCTCTCTCTCTCTAAAAAAATCAATTAAAAACTATACCCTCGGGTGAGGATTTAAGAAAAAGAAATGATTGAAGACTCTAAGGAGATTTTGTTTTTGTGGGTTCTGCCTGTGAATACTTAGACATTAAAGCCAAGACGTGGTTTAAATAGGCATTGATCCCATTATGTGTACAAATGACACGCGGTTATTAAAAAATAACTGCGGTTGGTGGTTTCTTTTGTTTGTTTCCAAAAACCAGCGAAAACTTAGTCAAAAGGAATGGCATCGGCTACAGTTTTGCAAATCCCTCTCAGGGTTTGGGTTAATGGAGCCGCCCTCGGATGGGCTCCTGCACTCAGCACGCCGCCGGGAGAAGGGGGGGTGGCGGGGTGTGGAGGGGATCCGGCCTCGCCTGGGTCTGGAGGTGGGGAGGGTGGGGTGAGGACGATGCTGACTGGTTTTCCCAGCCTTCGCCGATGCTCTCTGACAGCACCGGAGTGACAGCCGCAGCTCCTTCGGGGTCCCTGCAAGGCGGACTCTGAAATCCTCTCCTCAACGCTCATGCTCACGGCCCCACAGGTTGACTAGGCCTTGCCCATCTCTCCTGGGCTCCAAGAATTTCTCATCTTCTGTTGCATTAAATCCAGTGCCCTCCCCAGGCCCCCAGCACTTTGAGTGGATCTTTTACTAAGACACGATTTTGTTGTTTGTTTTTAAATATGTTTTTATTGACCTTTAGAGGGCGGGGAAGGGAGAGGGAGAGAGAGAGAAACATCGATGGGAGAGAGAGTCATGGATCGGCTGCCTTCTGCCCATCCCCCACAAGGGATCGAGCCCACAACCCGGGCCTGTGCCCCACACTGGGGATGTGCCCGCAACCAAGGTACATGCCCCTGACTGGAATCGAACCTGGGACCTTTCAGTCTGCAGGCCGACGCTCTATCCATTCAGCCACACCGGTTCTGGCCCGACCGTTCTTTCTGCTGTGAGTGCGAGTGTCACCATGGAGACGGGGCAGATCATGTGTGGTAGCATTGTGATGGCGGCCTTGACCCTGCGGGCGTGCCGACTGTGTCTGGGTGACTCTCGGGGCCAGCTCCACCCCCAGCTCATACCGGGCTCCATTCAGCCTCCAGGGCAGCCTCCTAACCCGGAGTGGACGCCCCAACATGGGGAGAAAGGTGTACCGTGAAGGACACCAAACCAAGAATAAGAAGAAAGGGGAAGGGATGGAGAGGGAGAGGGAGGGATGGAGGGGGAAAGGAAGGGATGGAGGAGAAGGAGGAGATGGAAGGAGAGAGAGGAAGAGGGAGCAGGAGAGAAGCAGTGGGAGAGGGCAGAGGAGAGAAAGGAGATGTTCAGAAGACAAGATTCGATACCGGGGGTGAGGACATACAAAAATACGTTCGGCCTTCTAGGAGACATGACAGGGTGTTGTGCGTGTGACATGAAGTGGGGTGGCATCGCAAAGATGGAAATGCAAGGGGAAACCCTTGTCATTGAAACTATGACAGAAGAAAAGCTTAAACCCACTCTGAGGGTTATAGGATAAGTTTGGAGAAAAACCCAGAAAATATAGTGGAAAGACAAATCGGCCAAAAATTGTAGGGAAATTACAGGGGAATGAGAGAATTTGTCCAGGAGGTCTGAAATCCAAATCGTGGTAATTTCATAAAGAGGGGAATGGAGGGTGGAGGCGGGCTAGAAGGGGCCAGTGGAGGAAAAGGGGACATGTGTAATACTTGAACAATAGAGGTGTTTTTTTTTTAAAGGGGGAATGAAATGGGGGGTGAGGGGATATTTTTAAAGAGATCCTTCACATTTCTCACAATTAAAGGGAGTGTGTCCATATTCATACTGAAAGGCCCAGCAGTGTCCTTTAAGAAAACATACTTGAAAAAGGACCACACCACAGGCACAACATGGTGAAACTTCCCAAAACCAGGGGCTGTAATAGCTCCCGGGGAGTGGGAAAGAGAAAAGGCAGGAAATCTCAGCCAATAATCGGAATTGAAAATGGTGTCAGCCTGCTCGCCAGCAGCTCTGGGACTAAACATGAATGCACAGGGGCCTGTAGGATTTGAAAAGAACGATTATTTTGTTTTTTAAATAGAATTAAAACTGGTTAAGACGTACCACTAAGTAAATTCTATATATGTTAGAGGCCCAGTCCATGAAGATTCATGCAATAGGCCTTCCTCCCCCTGGCTGCTGGCACCTGGTACCCAGGTCTTCGGTCCAGCCGCAGCAGAGAAGCCAAGCCTCTTCAGTCTTCAGTCTTTGCTCTGCTCCTGCATATGCAAATTAATCCGCCATCTTTGCTGGGTTAATTTGCATACTCACTCCTGATTGGCTAGTGGGTGTTGTGGAGGTACAGTCCATTTGAACCCTTCTCTTTTATTATGTCGATAAAAGGCTAACTGACCGGCCAGCCAATACATATGGCATGTACTGGCAATTTAAAAATAAATGTTGACTCGTGTATGCACCATACATATAAAGCACTTGCTGGCACCAATCACATGCGTGTTTTAATTTTATAACACTATATTATATACTAGAAGCCCAGTGCACAAAATTTGTGCATGGGGGTTTGTGTCCTTCAGACCAGCCTGCACCCTCTCCAATCTGGGACATCCCTCTCACAATCCAGGACTGCTGGCTACTAACTGCTCGCCTGCCTGCCTGCCTGATTGTCTCTAACTGCTTCTGCCTGCCAGCCTGATCACCCCCTAACTACACTCCCCTGCCAGCCTGGTCAACCCAAACTGTCCTCCCCTGCAGGTCTGGTTGCCCTCAGCTGCTGGCCCACTCACCCCCAACTGCTGCCCCCTGCCACCATCTTGTGGTGGCCATCTTTTGTTCACCTGGGGGCGGTCATCTTTGACCACATGGGCGTGGCCATCTTGTTGTGTTGGAGTGATGGGTGCTGTGGGTGCCGTCACCTTTGTCGCAGAGTTGTTTGCATATTCCGTCTTCGTTAGATGGGATGCCGGTGTTGTGAGCAATGTTTTGTTACAACAAAACATAAATGAGCTGGTAACTTGGCCATTTCCTCTGAGGTACCAGGAAATGATGGCCTCAGAAACCACAAGGAGCGCCAATGTGGAATTCCCCCCCAAAATATTCCAAACCAGCAGCAAGACTCTGTGCCCCTGGCCCACTCTGATACCGTAAAAGGGCAGGGAAGGAAGGCAGGGGGTGGGGAGGACTGGCTGAGGAGGGTTCGTGTGAAGAGGCTGCTGTGATGATGCAAGTCCCACCCCCTGGGGAAGGGGCACGGTGTGTCTGTGCCTCCCGTCCAGCCTGTGGGACGTGGAAGTTTAGGGGCCGCAGCGAATGACTCTGCTGCAGGACTTGAGTCCAGGGGCTGGTAGGACGGCACTGATGTCAATCAGGGAGATTGGCCGCTGCCCGGGGTCACCCCCGCCTCCCTGTGCTGGGCCCAGGATGTGTGCGTGCTTCTCCTGAAGCAAAGGTGGCCCCTGGGGGACAGAGGGCTGGCTGGTCTGCAGTCCCTCCGGGTTTGTCCAAGGAAACCTTGGGAAGAGAAGGCAAAGACATCCTGAGTGACACCCTCTTCCCCAACCCCCCATCCCTCCCGGGACAGGGCAAGCCCCGCCCCCGCCAGTCCTGGAGGACGGGGAAGTGGCTGGTCTCTTGAGTGTCCATCAAAGCGTTGCCTTCCTTCTGGGCTAAGCATGTTCACGTCTGGACTATGACTTCCTGCTGTGCTTTAGCGTGACTGCGGGAGGCTCTGGCCCCGAGAGGGAACAAAAGTTTGGGGCCTGCTCAAGTGACTCACCCCCGGCCGGTGCGTGTTTGGGCGACGGTGACGGACAGAAGGAGAGCGCCTTGTGACCGGCCCCGAACGTCACGCCTGTTCGCCGCATCGCTTACCCCGTATAAGTCATGCACATTCTTGTGTAAGTGCTGTCATCCGTGTGTGTGCAGAGTCCGTCTCCAGGGTGCAGGCCGAGGGGTGGAATTTCTGGAGAAAAAGGAAATGCACTTCTTAACCCGACTCCACGGGGCCAAACCGCTTTCCTGAGGAAAAAATCCGTTTCCCACTTGAGAGTCTCTCCGCCATCAGACTGTCAAGTGTGAGGGGAGAGATCAGGCACCGTCTTCAGAAGCAATCTTGCCACGCGCCCCTTCGCGAACGAGCGAGGCGAGGGGAATGACCGAAAAAGGACTCAGAGGAAGAGGCAGGGAACTGCTGACCCGACAAGCAGAGGCGGGAAGGGAAGCGTCTGGCCTGCTGGGGACGATGCAGGTCGGCAGCATCCTCCGGAGCGAGAGCAGAGCCCTGAGATGCCCCTGGTTTAGGGGTGGGGGTGGGGGGAGGAGGGCAGGCTTGGCTGTCCCCCGAGCGCCTCTGACAAGGTGCAGACAGGAGCTCTTGGCAAAGGTGGACAGATCCAAACTGACATTCAGAGAAAATCCAGCAAAATGTTTAAAAAGTGAAGCAGGGAGGCCTGGCTGGGCGGCTGGGTTGGTTGGAGGGTCATCCCTGCACCAAAAGTGTGTGGGTTCGATTCCCAATCAAGGTACTTACCCGGGTTGCAGATTTGATGCCAAATCAGGGTGTGTGCAGGGGGCAACATCTCTCTTTCTCTCTCTCTTCCCCTCCCCACCCCCTCTCTTTCTCTAAAAACCAATAAAGCCGAAACCGGTTTGGCTCAATGGAGAGAGCATCAGCCTGTGGACTGAAGAGTCCCAGGTTCAATTCCAGTCAAGGGCATATATCCTAGTGGCGGGCACATCCCCAGTGGGGGGCGTGCAGGAGGCAGCTGATCGATGTCTCTCTCTCATCAATGTTTCTAACTCTCTATCCCTCTCCCTTCCTCTCTGTAAAAAAGCAATAAAATATATTTTAAAAAAATAATAAAAATCAATAAAAGTATATCCTCAGGTGAGGATTAAAAAAAATCAAATAATTATGAGTGAGGGAAGTAAGAACTAGGAAAAACCGAAGTGGGAATATGATTACCCTCAAAGTTTGAGTCAGCAGGACACAATCATATAAACATTGAACATGTATTTTACCACAGATTGTGATGGGACTGTTTTAGGGTGATGGGGGAAAGGGGACATCTGAAAGCTAATATCCTGACATGTCAGCAGAGGAAGCCAGTGGAAATGGCCACAAACAACAAACAACATGAAAAAGCATGTTTTGCTAAATATGCTCTCATAATGAGAAGAAACAGCCTGTAAAAGATTAAAGTGATTGCTTCTGGGGATCAGATCCCGTGGAGAAAGGAGCCATTGGCCATGAGTCTTTGAGCCATATTTCTCTTTTTAATGCAATGTGCATGTATTTCTGTGGGAAATAATGAAAACTTAACTTTAAAAAAAAAAGAAAAGAGCCAATGGATACAGGACATTGGCTGGTGGGGGGACAGGTAAGGGCATGTACTGGGGGGTGGGGAAGGCCAGGGGGAGGTCAGTGGAGAAAAAAAAGGGAGACATATGTACTACTATTTGTAATACTTTAAACAATACACATACAGTGGTACCTTGAGATACGAGTGCCCTAACATACGAGATTTTTGAGATACGAGTCGTGGAGCGAGCGAGCGATTTTTGCTTTGAAATACGAGCAACAGTTGAGATAGGAGTCATCGCGCGGATCGGCCGGCTGCACGCGACCCACCAGTTTACCGTGACTTGAGCGTCTTATAGTTTCCCACACCTCAAGGTTACAGAACGAATTAAACTCGGATCTCAAGGTATCGTTGTGTGTGTGTGTGTGTGTGTGTATATATATGTGTGTGTGTGTGTATATATATATATACATATATATATATATATACATATATACATATATATATAAAAGAGTCCAGGATCCGACAATAGGCTATAGCAGAATCACAGGATAAAGGTCAATACACAAAATTCGGTTGCTTTTCTACACACAATGGACAGGTGGAATTTTAAAGGAAAAGTGCAATACCATGTACATTGGTGCCCTAAAAAGAATCAAAAGAAGACATATCAACTGTCTACAAGGAAAACCGCAAACCTCTGATGCACGAAATCGGAGAGGAATTCAGTGAATGTAGAGATATCCCATGTCCATGGATAAGAAGGCTCAATCTTGGCAGCTCTTCCCAACTTGGCCTGTAGATTCAGCATGATCCCAGTCCGATTCCCAGCAGGAGAGCTCCCGCCGCCAGCGCCTTAGTCTTGGGCCTGTCGGCTCCAGAACGACGAGACAGAGTCCATTTCCACTGGTGAAAAGCCACCCCATTTCCAGTGTTTTGCCGCAGCCGTTCCAACGACTGATACTGGGGTCATCCGAGTGGTGCTCTCCGCCTCTGAAGACAACAAACCCAGAGACATCTCTTTCTTTTACCCCGGAGGAAGGGGGTTTCCGCCTCTCTCTGCCTGGAACAGAAAGGTAGAAAGGCTGAGTTCTCGCCATGGGCTGGCGGGAGGCCTTCGGCTGTGTGCTCCGGACACAAGGGGAGAGGCATGGGGAGAAGAGGGTTAGAGATAAAAAGCAACTAACGGCCTCCCCCGAGGACCAGGGTTCTGGGAGGAGCGTCGTGCACTCCGGATGAAATGACTGATGAACTCTCCCTCAGGGGGGAGGGGAAGGGACCGAGCCCCGTCTGCCTGGAGGGGCGTTTAACCCGGGCTTGAGCCAGGCCGGGTGACTCTGTGGCTGAACATCGACCTACGAACCAGAGGTCACCGCTTCATTCCCAGTCAGCGCACATGTCCGGGTAGCAGGCTGGCTCCCCAATGCGGGGCGCGCAGGAGGCAGCCGAGCAATGATTCTCTCGCATCATGGACGTTTCCAGCTCTCCCCCCCTCCCTCTGGGGAACCAACAAAAACATGTTTTAAAATGAGTGAGTAAACAAACCCACGCTCCAGAGTCTGGCGGTAAGAGCTGCGGCTGCAGAAGCAGCTCCTCCCACAGGCCGAGCCTGGCTGCCACCCAGCAAACGTCCTCTCATGCTCCCGGCCGCGTGGCTACTCCGCCCCCAGCCCGTCTGCCTTCTGCCACTGGCCCGGGGCGGACCCTCGGGTGCTGGTAATGTAGGAGCCAACACGAACGGCTCCGGATTCTGAGCTATCTGTCGGGCCGTCCCACGGGGGTCTTTCTAGAAGGCTCTGGCTACGCCTGGGACCCCTGAGCTCAGCCCCCAGGGGAGTGGTCTGCCCTCGTCTTCAATTCACAGGGGGAAATGTGTGTCTGTGCGTACGCGTATGTATACATACGTATGTACACAGTGTGTGCCTGCATGTACTCGTATGTACACTCCCATGTACTGTGCACCTATGTGTGTGCATGCGTGTGTAATATATACATGTATGACTGGGGAGCGTGCTGATAGCTGTGTACATGTGTGGGACGTGTGAGTGTGTGGATATGGCCGTTTTATACAGCGCGTGTTTGAAGGAAGACCCTGTCATAGGCTGGATCCAAAGGGAAGGAGGACATGACACCTGAATCTTGACCTGGACGGAGGCCCTCCCGGGTCAGTTTTTGAGGTGACCTGTGGGGACAGGGGGGCGGGTGGAGGTGAGGGGCGGGGAGCGGGCCGGGAGGCAGGGCCAGCGCGGCGCTGGAAATGCCTTCCAGACTTAATAACCCGGCGTCATTAGGAAGCAGAGCGAGACTCAGAACATGTGTTTCGTGTTGACAGCGGGCCGGTAATTAGGCGGCCCCATGAAGACGGCCTGATTAAAGGGCGGGCGCTGCGAGCGAGCGAGCGAGCGGGCTGGCCGCCGAGGGGCCGGCGGTGGCAGCAGCGGGCGCGGTTCTCCGGGTCCAGCAGGCCCGGCCCTCCCCTCGAGCCTGGGGGGCTTCTCCAGCCCACGGCCCGGCCCTTTTCGGGACAGAGAATGAGGCCAAGAGATGGAGTGATGCTTTGGGCGCAGGCAGTCTGGGCGCAAGCTTGCAGTGCCCGTCTTTCTGGTCAGTCCGAGAGCCACCTGCCCCCCCAGCGCCTTCTGGGGGGCCGAGGGCTACAGGGGCTCCGCAGGGCCCGAGGGCACAGGGCCCGGCACCCACCTGTCACCCGCCAGCCAGCCCCAGCTGGTGAGGCCTCCCTTTGGGAAGTGACAGCGGGAGGGCGAGAACGGAGGCCTGTCCGGGAGGAAGCTAGAGACCTCTCTGGACTGGAGGCCATGAGCCGTTTCCTGGGGAATGGAGCCCCGTTCTGAGGAAGGGGAAGGGGGTTGTCTCGGGAAGCACTCACCCTGCCTGCAGGCCGCTGGGCGAGGTTCCGGGCGAAGGGCGGAGAATCTGGCCCCCGGGGGATGGGTGCTCCTGGGCTTCGCTTTTGGGGTCCCCCAGAGGCATGCACACACTCAGGAGCCTCGTACCCCACTAGACACCCCACTCTTTTTCCCAAGGAAACCACCTCTCGCTGTGCTCACTGCGCACCATGCCCTTCACCTCCAGGACCCGCGGGCGACACCACTGTGAGCCCCGATAGACTTCACCCTTTTCTGGCTTTTTCCTGAGAAAAACTATTTTTACTTCCGTGAGATAGGAATCTATTATCCTAGATCCATGGTCGGCAAACTGCGGCTAGCGAGCCACATCTGTTGACGAATGAGTTTGCTGACCACTGGGAGAGGGGCTTAATCACAAGGAACAACAGCCTGTGATTATTGGAATCATTTGTCCACAGAGCAGCAAACGGCGGCTCGTGAGCCACAGTTTGCCAACCACTGTCCTAGATGAACCACTTTCACAGGCGAAGGAAAAACCATAGTTAGAATCTGAGACCCGTCTGGCCACCATCGGCGTCCGTGGGGCTGTCTGCCATTGCCTTCCCGGAACGGTCTTGTCTGCCCTGCCATCAGATGGCCTCTCTGAGAAGCCCCTATGACCCCCCGCCCACCCACTCCTGCCCCTGCTGTACCTGCTGATTCCCAACCCGGTCACCTGACCCAGCTGGACCAATGAGCGCCTTCCCTGGGATTTCAGGGTGGGATCAGAGACCAAAACTGTGGCACCAAAGCCCTCAGCCCATGTCACCATTGAAACTTTGTTGCCTTAAGCGGAGGCCTGGGTGTGTGGAAAGTTTGGCTTCCTCCATCGCCAGGGGCAATGCAAGCCTCCCTCCTGCTCTCTCTGTGGCCATAGCCATCTGGGTTGGGTTAATTTGCATACTTGCTCTGATTGGTTCATAGGCATGGCTGGTGGGTGTGGCTTGGGGTGTGGCAGAGGTACAGTCAATTTGCATATCACTCTTTTATTAGGATGAGCCATTTATATGTGTGCCTTGATTTACTAGTAGGGAAAAGTTAAGTTGCCTTGGTTTGGGGAAGTTTCTACCCTCAGTCACTAAACAATCAAACCAAAAATAAAAAGTGGGTCTTTTGAAAATCTGCCCCAGTTACTAAGGGGCTGAATGTCTAGAGAAATTAATTTAGAGTAAGATTACCCCAAAGTAAACCCAAAAGCTGCAGCCCACTTAGAATGGATTCGCACACCAGGCAGATAGACAGGTGAGGGATGGCCATAATACAAAGAACAGGACTGTGGGTCCCAGCTCTGGCTTCACCAGCTGTGACCTCGAGCTGATCACGTCACCTTCTGTAACCTCGGTCGAGCCAATCACATCACCTTCCGTGGCCTCGGTCAGTGGGTTCTTCTGAACTTCGGGGATGATGATACGGCCCTCTCCCCGCTGGTGTTATACAAGACAGTGGCTCTGCGAATGTTTGGTCTGCAGAAAACCCCTGCGACCTGCTGTCCCAGTTATATTAAATTTTATCCGGGCTGTTTCAGAAACAGCACGGTACAATTGAAGTTTTGTGGGCAGTGTGTGTGCATGCGCGTGTGCGTGTGTGTATGTGCGTGTGTGTTGTGTGTGTGAGCGTGACAGGGAGAGGTAACTCCTTCCATAACGGGCTGCACAGTAAATACTTTAGGTCCTGCGGGGCCATGTGGTCTCTGTCACAACGACTCAGCCCCGCCGCCACAGAGCAAAAGCAGCCCCAGACGATAATGCTAATGAATGGCTGTGGCCCTGTGCCAATAAAACTTTATTTATAAAAAAAAAAACAGGCAGCCGGCCAGCTCTGGCCCAAGAGCCGCAGCTTGCCAACCCCCGGGGTGTAAGATCCGCAAGTGACCCCGAACCCAATAAAAGCCGAAGAATGCGAGGCCGAGGAGGTTTCTGTGGCGGCACTCAGACATTCATTTCCCTTTCCGCTGGTGATGTTCCCCTTACGGCGAGCGTAACAGGCATCCTTTACAAATAACCGCGTCCTAACGGGGCTCCGAGGACCGTCCTGGGGTTTCTGCCGGCAGCAGAACCGCGGCTCCTGGGGACAGCTCTCCACTCCCACGTCCTCGGTGTCCAATTCCAACCTCGCGGGCGCCCTGGGTTCCTTTCCCACACGGAGGCCAGGCTGTTTCGTGGGAGGCGCGGCCTACATGCCCTCCTCCCGCGTCGGCCGTCTCCCCGTTACAGGGCCTGGACTCCCCCCTTTTGTCTGCGGTGACTGGATAATCTCACTGAAATGCACACTCTCCGTGCCCCTCAACTGGGGCCGATTTTGTGCCCGCGGGAACCTTTGTCAGTGTTACAGCTTGGGGCTAGCGACTGGCATCGGTGGGCAGAGGGCAGGGATGCTCATAAACTGGAGACATCCATCTGGCCCGCCCGGCTCAATGGGTGAGCATCGACCTAGAGCAGCAGGGAGCCGGCAACCTGGGCATGGGCCCTGACCGGCCTTTGAACTGTGACCTCCCGGTTCGAAGGTCGGCGTTCAACCACTGAGCCACGTCCTCTGTTCCCAGACCTCGTGGGATGTTGCCGTGCGGGGCCTGGCACACCCAGGAGGCCAGCCCCGCCCTCCCCGGGAAGGCTCTCCGCTTGCCCAGAGTCACACGGTTCTCCCCGCAGTGAGGGGAGAGGTCACCCAGACAGTCTGGCTCCAGTCCTTAACTCCTCACCCCATCTCTGCCGTTATCTGTCTCCACGTGCCCCCGCCCGCCCCGCCCCGGAGCCTGCACGTCCTCGTTTATGGTCTCTGAAGTGCCGGGGACCAAGCCTCACCCCAGCCAGACCCTGAGCCCCCGGCTTAATCGAATGCAATCAAAACCAGATTTTGCCTCTGCGGGAGGTGAGCTTCGCGGCGGTGGCCACGAGGGGGCGCGCTGGAGCCGGCCGCTGGGAACTGCAGGGAGGAGGCGCCCCAGGAGGAAAGGGGAGGGTGCTGGGCCCCCCTCTTCACCCCCCCCCACACACACACACAGGGCTTCAGAGAGGAGGAGGAGCCGATCACTGCTTCCTCAGCACCTTCTAGCTGTTTTCTGCTGGCAAAGACCTACAAAGACGTCCCCGGAGGGAGATGCCTCACTAAGGAACCATTTAATCCAGTCTCTTGTGGAGTAGTGACTCCAGCAATGGCCCGTTTAATGACGTGGACATCTGTGGTCCCGGCTGGACACTGGGTGGGTCTCCGCCTGCTTCTCCGGCTGTGGCTGTGGGTGGGGGGCCGACCCCGAGAGCTGGGCTGCGTTTCGAGGGGGGAAGCGGGAGGTTCTGCACCCTAGCCTGTCCCTTCCCTTCCGGAGGGTCCTTCAGTCCCGGCTCACGGCCCTCGCTGGGGACCAGCTCCTAGCGGAGCCCGCGGCCTGCAAACCTTTTACCTCCCGACCTGGACACGGGGAGGGGCGGGACCCACTGACGGTGATGCAGGGTCACAGGGTGGACGAGGCCCCCCGGTCCCTTCCCGCCTCCGTTTGTCCAGCCACACTCCGGCCCCCTCCCCGTTCTGGGCACGGCCGCCCACTCAGCGGGGGAGGTTGCACTGACTGCTCCTTGCCCTTACCACCACCCCCTGCCCCCTCCACCGGGGCCTACGCAGGCCAGTCCCTAAATGATCCATCCTCTGCCTGGCCCATGGTACAGGAGCCAGCCTGTCCCTCAGGGGACGGTGGTGGGGATAGCCCTCTCAGGACCCCAGGGCCCCCCGCCTCAGCACGTTGGCAAACAGGCAGGTTCCCTCCATCGGTCTGCCCGGGGCCTGTGCATGGACCGGTCAGCAGCATGCCCCCCCCCCACCTGTGTGACACCCCAAACTGGCCCCAGACATCGCCAGACGTTCCCTGGGGTCACCTCCCACACGGAGGGCCTGGGGGACTGTGAAGATGACGGAAGAACATTTAGCTCTCAGCAGCATCCTCCGATGCCCAAGTGCATGGTGGGAATCACTGAGCAGAAATGTGGGGTGCCCGGGGCAGGAAGGTCTCACGTTAGACCCTGAGCCTTGGGGGGATCTGATGGGTACATGGGGCGCTGATGTGATAAAATCAAGAGGCCAAAATGTAACCGGTAGAGTCCCCGCCTCGGGGGCCAGGGAGGGGGGCAAACTGACCGGCGAGCGGGAGGAGCAGGAAGGGAGAGATGCTGGGAGCCGCCAGCTCAGGCCGCTGTGCGGTAGTTAATCTGGAGGCGCCCTGACCCTCTGGCTCGCACACGGAGGAGCTGCGGCTCCCGGGGCTGAGCGTGGATCTTGGCACCTGCTGTTTCCCCGGGGCGGTGGGGGGGGGGAGAGTGGGGGGTAAGGAAACCCTGGCGGGGCCCGCGATGGTCTCTGGATGAGAGCTGTGTTCCTGGCCGCTGGGAAAGTGCTTGGACGGTCCTCCCCGGCTCTCAGCGCTGAGCCTGGCATCCCGGCCCTGACTGCGGGGCTCCGCCCACTCGGCTTACATTCCTGAGCTGCTGGCCTCAGGGACTGGCTCCTGCTCCCTCTATGGCTGATGCTCACTCTGTAGCACCCCACACCCCACCTGCTCAGCGCTCGGGTCTCAGCCCCGTCACCTCCTCCGTCACCTCCTCCGAGGGACCTTGTCCACCACCGGCATCTACACTTGGGCTGCCTCCCACCCCCACCCCTGGCCTGTCTTCTGGTCTCTGCTCCTCCCCCTCCCCCTCCTCCTGCAGATGGAGTCATTTCTCATGCAATCTTGTTCCTTTATTTGCCTATTTAAACTGTCAGCGCTGGGAGCCCCCAAACCACCAGAAAAACCTGCTCAACAAGCTCCACCATGAGGGTGAGGGCACCTCCACAGAGGCCGGGTCTCAGGGGGGCTGGAGGCTGGGGTATCAGAGGGGCTGGAGGCTGGGGGTCTTAGAGGGGCTGGAGCCTGGGGGAGGCGGTCAGAGGGGCTGGAGGCTGGGGTGTCAGAGGGAGGTGGAGGCTGGGGGTG
>PVJN01038445.1:0-20266 GCA_004026805.1 Lasiurus borealis
ACTTTGTCCACTTTGACTTTTCTAATAAAATAAAATGAAGTAATCAGACTGATTCTAATTGCTGTAGTTGAGCCATTTTAATAAAGAAACCTGGTGATAGAATCCACACGAAAGGGAAAAAAATCATAAGAAAATTTAAATATTTCTCTCATTATTTTAAAAAATATTTTTATTGATTTTTAGAGAGAGAGAAAGTAAGAAAGATAAACATCAACATAAGAGCAAAACATCCATCAACTGCCTCCTGCAAACCCTCACTAGGGTTTGAGCCCAAAACCCAGGCAAGTGCTCTGAACTGGAACAAAACCAGCAACCTTTCAGTGCACTGGATGTTGCCCAACCAATTGAACCACACCAGCCAAGGCTCTCTCATTCTTGCACTGAATTCCTTAATTTCAGCTAAGTGAATTATGTGCCACCAAATTCTTGAAAATGACATAGTGTATATTTTGAATCTCCTGAAATATTTGTCTCTTCATTATGTTTTTTAATTATAAAATAAACAGCTTTTAATTACATAAAATTTAATTGTTATATTTATTAATGTACTTGTAGATTCTATCCATGTATACAAGTCACTTTAGAAATAAACATAGTAAAAATGGCTCTTTTAAAACCCCTCATCTACTACAAATAAATAAGAAGCATAGGTATCTGAGCTTGCTTAGCCCAGGAAACCTGCCCAGTGTATTCATGGAATATAATAACTCTTGGAGTCCAAACAATAGGGTTAAAAGTCTAGCCCTGCAATTTGCTATTTGAGCAACACTAAGGTAGTCAGTTCAATCCTTGGATCCTTATTAATTAGCATTACTAAAATGGAATTACAATATATATTTCGTCAACTAAACTTTTCCAATTTCCTTACTCGTTAGTATGACATTTTTGGTATACTTGTTCTAATTTTGGCAAAGTTTGAAGTTCTAGGAATACAGCTATGAACACAAACACCATAGCTGAAAGCTCTATTTTCATAACTTACATATCAGTGAAAGATGAAAACCAAAATGAAATAAACATCAGAAAATGATAAGTGCTCGAAAGACAATAAAATCTGGTATTGGGAGAGAGTGACTGAGAAAATGGTTGATTTAGGTGTGTGCTCAAAGAGAACTTTATGATGAATGACACCTGAGCTGAGAGCTGGATGGTAATTAGAGTGAATCCTGTGATATCTTGAAGAACACAGTAATATTCAAAAAGATAAAAGAAGTTCAGGGACGATGGGGAAGTGCAAAAGGAGTACTGGCCAGAAAGATAATGTTATAACATCTGATGAATTTTAATAAGATTAATGTAGCTGAACAAATAATGAATTTGAGAGAGTATAGATTAACATAAGGCTTAAGAGGATGGCATGATTTATATCATGTATATCACGCTGGTAAAAGCTTGGGATTTTATTTTGATTACAATACAAATGCTTTTTGTAATGATAAGATTACTTTGGTTCTTATGTGAAAATGAAAACATGGACACCAGGAAAATATTCTATATGCTTTCTCTTGTAGTAATTTGACTTGACTTATCATAACTTATAAAAACCACCTGGCATTTGCAGACCTGCATACCTCTAACTTCCTTATTCCCAATTCATCCATTTTGGACTCTGATATTGAGAAGAGATAAGGCCTTGCAAAAAAGAATCAAAAACTAAAAATAGATATCCATCAACTCTTACTCCATAACCCCAAAATAAATAAACAAAAACACAAAAACACAAACAATTCTCTTTTGAATACCCCAGTGACATATATTTCTCACATGTCTGTGGTAAACTGGAGAGGTTCCGCTGAATCAGCTAGTTAGGCATCTCTAAGGGGCAGATTAGGACTGAGTCTGCTGCCTGAGTAGCCAACAGTATACTTGGCTCAGTGGCCTAACAACTATATTTGCCACTCATGGCAATAGCTGCACAGACCTAGGCTTAAAATGGGCACATTGCACTCTCACGAGACAAATTACAGAGAGTTTGTATTAGCTTGTTAGCAAGCTTTATTGAAGTCGAGAATATTCATTATTTGAATTCAGTTTTCAGAGAATTCTACAGGTCTCTGTCACTGAGACTCGATGCATAGCGCAAATGTATCTGTCTGACCAGCAGAGGATAAGAACCTGGCTGAGAGTTTATACTGGGCCTCCTGGACAGTCCATAGCGTCCCATGCTAGTGTCCATGGATCTCGGTTGAAAGTGTGCCTTTTTTGCCCAATGGAAGGAGGACAATTGGATACTGTGCCTGGCTTTTGGATTCTTTGTTTGTGAGCCAGTTTTTGGCAATAAGGAATAGCCTTACTCTGATGCTGTTGCATTTATCTATAAAAAAGGGCATGGACTGTACCTTCAGGGGCATTGCCATTTAAAGTCTAGTTAATCTTCCTTAGTAGTCAAATTTGTTTGACTGTGACCCTACTGCAATTACAAATGTTATTGTTCTAAAGAAAACAAACTTTCTTGTGAAGTCAAAATGTTTCTCTTCACCAGGCAAACTCTCCTAACCATGGAATCTGGAGACTTATATTTTAAGAATTTCTTCTGTCCCTCAGAAATTGTGCTGACTATCGTGTATATCATGAACCAGATTTCTGTATGTACTTAGAGAGATTCTGGACATATCTTTAGGCTATTAAGCATGTAGTAAAATGGAAACTATTGCAAAGGTGTGTGACTAGTTTGTTAAATAATAAAGAAGTAACACACAAAGTTAATATAAATAAATTCACCTCTACAAATATATTTTTCTACACTCAATATGAGATTAGATAACTTTTCAATAAATTGATATATTATATTTAGTTCAAATGTTTAAAATTCATTATTTTATATTTTGAAATGGACCCATTTCTTTTTTAAATTTTCCACATGATTTTTTCCCAAATATATGAATGGACTAATGGACAAAAATACCACCATTTCTTCTCTAGTTTTATCTAAGATAGATTTTTATATTTTCTTAATAGTTTTGAATTTAAAATTATATGTATGTATTTGAGATTAGCATGCTTTTTGTAACATACACAATTTAGTTGTTCCATTTTCCTATATTCTTGAGTTTTTTTTTTTTAAAGTAACATTAAAATTATATCTTTGTAGTGTAAGTCAGACCTTAGACTTTTGACCATGACAATTAGGACATTATTTAGATTTTTAGACTAAACACTATACCAATTAAAAAAAGTCATACCTAGCTTATTGTGTGTCTATTACACTGTTAAAGAGAGATAATTTGAGCCTCGGCCTAGTGTCTCAGTTTATGAGAGCATTGTCCTGATCATTGGTCAATACTTAAGTTGCAAGTTAAATCCCCATTCCTGGAGCATGCAGAAGGCAACCAATCCCGATCGATGTTTTCTCTCTCTCCTTCCCTCTCTCTCTAAAAATCAATAAAACATATCTTTGAGTGAGGATTAAAATAAACTAAAAAGAGATCATTTGATAAGTAACTAAAACATTATCTATCAATCTAAAATATTCTTTTAAATGATACCTTCCAACAGAGGCATGATGTTTATCTGCTTGCTCATTTTACCAGCTGCATATACTCCATCAAAAATAAATAAATAAATAAAGCTGTAGCTTTAAAAAACAGTGTTGCTTTTTGTGTACTTAATAGACTCAAGTAATTGTGAATGCAAGAGAATGTGCATTGTGTAGAGGAAAAAACATAAAGAAATCTCAGGAGATTAAATTTCTATTTCTTGCTTCAACAATTTGCTAGGTGGTTTAAAGGCAATGATTTTAAAATGTGATGTTATGGAGGTATTCACCTTGCATTTAAAAATAACATATGTATACTTTCCACAAATTTTACATTTGAAGTGTAAACTAATATTTTTATTAGGTTAAGATGTCCCTAAAGGTTTATGAACATATATAATAACATGATTATTCAAAATATTTTCCTGAATCCAAAATGTGTGCTTCCACCAATGTGTGTTTGTTCTTACTCGTGTATTGTCTTGACAAAAATAAATTCTATATCTAAGACCATTCAACCTAGTCATTATCTCTTCTAGC
Organism: Lasiurus borealis; assembly: GCA_004026805.1. Classification (NCBI taxonomy): domain Eukaryota; kingdom Metazoa; phylum Chordata; class Mammalia; order Chiroptera; family Vespertilionidae; genus Lasiurus; species Lasiurus borealis. The sequence goes on from PVJN01038445.1 coordinate 4,016, forward strand.
AAATTTACAAAAGTAATTCCCCTAATTCATTGTTGATTCCCGTTCTAACTGACTTAACACGTTATCCTAACTGAGCTAGAAATTCCCTAGGCAAAGACTCTGAACCTATTTCAAATTCAAATCTATTCAGTCACAGAGCTGTGGTTGTAAAATTCCGGGTGCCATATTCCCCCATTTTATTTCACTTGTATGTCCACTAATCCTTGAACTCTTCTATAATTTCACCTTCTTCTTTCAGACTGAAAAATAGTGGAGTTAGCTTTCCTCTTTGTGCCCTGGCCTTTTCATTTTCATATCATCCACATTTACAACTTTAATCCTGATCTACATGCAGATAACTTTCACATTTACAATTCCACTAGAGATCTGTGCATGAGATTCTTGCATGGGTAGGATCCCTAGGCCTGGCCAGTGGCCAGGGCCTAATGGGGTCATCTCGCCCAGTCCTGATTGGTGCCAGGTTGGTTGGGGCCTGCTGGCTGCTGAACAGGGCCTGCCAGATGGGGGAAGGGACCATGGGAGGTTTGCTGGCTGGGGAGAGAGACTGGGGGAAGTTGACTAGTCTTGGGAGCTTGACTATGGGAGCACACTGACCACAAGGATGCAGCTCCTGGTGGTCATTATACATCATATTGACTGGTTGACTGGTTGTTCCAGTTGTTTCATTGTAATGGTCACTTAGGCTTTTATATATATAGATCCTTGAGCTGAACTCTACTTGGAACTGTGGACATGTGTATTGAAGTCCCTATTTGTTCTCTACTATTAGATATCTTAAAGTTTGCTTAGATTCACCAAAGATTTGATCTATAATGAAATCAAGATTTCAAGAATTATTTCATAGTTTTCTGTTCAACTTTTTAGTTCCTTCATACAAAATTACAAATTGTGTAATTATACATGCATATTTGATTGATGCTTATTTTTTTCTATGAGATCATGCACTCCATTAGGACAAGAAGCATATCACACTTTGTGGTCAACATTGCAACCTCTTTGCTTACTACAGTATCTGAAATATATTAGGCACTTGAAAAAATATTTATTGTTCATTGAATGAAGTGATTTTGAAGGTGGAAGAAGAAAAGTTTGCAAGATACTTCTGTTTTTATGACATTAATAGGTCTAGCAAGTAAGAACTGTGGTTTTTATTAGGTAATAAGTAAATCAGTTTTGCAATTAAAAACTTATTAGTTTTATATCAAATAAATAATTACACAAAATGAAATATTCATTTTATGCATATCTATAAATAACAGGTAGATGCATATATAGATATATGATTTTTTCAAGGGGATCCATTGGTTTTGAGGCATGTTGCATGTTTACAAAATCCTTGTTTTAGAAAACACTTTGGTAATTTTAAAACTGTTTTTTTTTTTTTGTAACTCTTTCAAAATAAGGATGTGAAAATTATCAATGCATGATCTAAGAAGAAATGATACAATATGCAGTTGATCCCTGGTAGGTTAGGTTTCAGCCACACTCTAGACATATATTTTCTTTGTCAAATAATCTTTGTTAAGGGAATGCTAAGTCTGTCTTTTAAAGAAGTGAAAAGAATTTAAATCAATAACCTCCTAAAGCTCTAAAGAACTTAATTCCCTCCTGTGATTAAACTCATTATCCTTAAAGATTCTATCCCCTTGGTTTTACCATAGAATTCTATGTTAAAGAAAAGATGATTTTTTTATAAATGTGATTGCATATATATATATGTGTGTGTTTTAATACATATATATATATGTATATATATATATATATACATATATATATATATATATGTATTAAAAAATCACCTTTTCTTTAAGTTGTAGGCTGCATACTTTTAAGGAACAAAATATTCAACCTTAAAAAATAGCACCAGAAATTTAAGAGTTTACTTCAAGAAAATACAGAACACATTTAATAAGATAGGATATTTTGTTTTATGTGTTATCCTAATAAAATGCCAAATCCAAAATATTAGCATATTAGTGTTTTTATATTTAAAACATTCTTTTGTTTTTCTGATAACCAAATATTGGATAATAAAAGGTCATACTATAAAAGGGTGATTGAAAACATGACATAATGTTAATATATATATATGGTTGGTTTTCTTTAGTTTATCATTTACCAATGTATTTCATAAAGCTGAAGTCTTAGAAAAGTCTTAAGAACCTATTTTTTCTATCTGAATATATTTTTGTTGTTAAAATTCATGCACTACTTTGTCTCCTCAATTGCTGGCTGGCCCTGCTTGCTACGAATATCCCCTACATCACAACCAAGTATATACTATTTTGAGACCCTCAAAGGCAGCAGATGAAATGACCATTTCCATGGATCTCTCCATAGGCTCCTACTTTGCAGTCTACTTTACCACCCAGATCAACTTCTTGGATTTTCCTATAAACTCTGACATGTTCACCTTGCTATGATTATAGGTAAAAAAATACGTGAATTTTCTGACCCTATAATTCACCCTTTCTAGACTTTAAATTCCCCCATACCTCCCAAGTTTGTGTTACCTAATTTCTATGGCAATGCTCATTCCCCAAATAGTTGTGGTGGTATGCATTCTTGACACTAAGTGTATAACAACATCTCCTGTTCATGTAGCATACACTGTGTTGTAACTCATACTAAACTTATCCTGCCAGATAGGCATCATCATTCTTGTTAAACGGTGACAAAGCTGGTAGTAAGAGAAGTTACATTTTTTCCCAAGCACACAGAAATCATAGGTCATATTGGAAAGATTAGAACTCTCCTTTGCATGTCCTTTGCTATTCTCTATGTAAAAATGTGGGATGGAAAATTAACCTAAAAGCCACATATTTTAACTGTGTGAAGTAGATAGGTGCCTGAAAAATGATGTCTAATACATTAGAAAGTTTGACAGTTGCTCTGCTATAAAAATTGAGCTCTCAAAATGCAGGGAGCTAATGATCTCAGTGAAACAGTAATTTCTGGTCTAAATTTAGCTTTCCCAATATACCCAAGGAATAGAGAACAAAATATTTTTTTTTCCAAAAACATTTGCTTCTTCTAATATTTTGGTGGACAGCAGGTCCTTGGCATTACACTATATTCTGCCTGGTGTTGTATACTGACAGATTGAATCCTCACTAGAGCATTTTCCCCCATCAACAGATATTTAAAAAATGTTTTTACTCTGAGGATGCTTGAGTCTTAAGTTACTGACCTTTGTCTTGATGCAGAATCAAAAGTGTTTCCATACTGTTGTCTCCTTGACTCATCTCAATTATAACAAAACAAAATAAATCTCTAAGACAGAAATGCACTTAGGATAGCTGATTTATTATTGTTCTGAGCTAACAAAAGTCCTATTCTTTCTTCCGAGTGCATTTCAGATGTGATCATAACAAAATAAATCTCTTAGAAACAAACAAATCTCTTAGGGAGCTAGAGAGAAGCTCTTAAAAAGTCATTTTGAGGTGCCCAATTTCCTCTCTTCCACATTTGGATGTTCAGATATGCTTTGGAGAGAAAGACACTTAAAAGACTAGATGTCAGACACCTCATCTCCTTTTTGGGACACTTTGTGAAAAACAAACCACTTAAATGTGCTGCTAGTCGCTCATTTTGTATTTATCTATCTCTCCCATTCTTCCAAAGTGTCAAATATGTTCTAATGGACTGAGACTAACATTTATATATAATAAAAGGAAATGACTTTGAGAAAAACATAATAGTGTTTACCACATACAACTCCAGAGAGAAACAGACAAATATGTTTTTCTCTACACTGCTCTCTCATTTTTTCCGAATTTGTACTTTACCCATCATCACCTCTATGCTGTGATATTACCGCTGTCTTGAAGAAAATTTAAGCTTATTATGGTAAAAACTAGACACTTTATTCCCCACCCGCACACCCAAGGCTCTCTTCAAATACTCCCTTCTCTTAGCTAATAAATGACAGGGAGTTTCCATGGAACCCTTGTTATTTCCCATATATCTTGCCAGAGTGCTGGAGAAGCTTTCTGTCTTGAATGGCTTCCCACAGGAGCAGACAAAAAGCTGCATGTAAAAGCTTCCATTCCACCAAAATGACCAAGAAAGAGTGATTTAACAAATATAAAAACTTTTTTTTTTTTTTTTTTTTTTTTTTTTAGCAATATTCACCCTTCTCCAGTCAAAAAGCTACAGAAAAACTGCACTCTGTCTCCCACATCCTCCACTGGGTGGCTGCAGTGGGGCATAGTAAGGAGCTGATTTTCAAAATCTGCCCCCCAACCAAAAACAAACAAACAAACAAACAAAAAACAAAAAACAGGAGGCAGAGTGATGTCAATGGGACCTGGTAGGAGCTGGTTTCCAACTTCTCAGACAGCAGAGGCAGGTGGCAGGTGGCACACTGATTTCAGATGAGGGTAGTGCTCACGGGGTCCAGAAACTAAGCCTTCAGCACCACTGGGCAGCATTAAGACTCACTGGGCAAAGCAGGGATAGTCTACACTCTGCTCTACCCACAGTGCCCACTCACATAACAAGTATCAGCAGTGAACTGAGCCTTCACTTGGTATCCATGAGGCAGAGCACAGTCTTAGGGGCAGAACTGGTTGGCTCTTTCAGCTTCTCGCTTTTCTGCCCTAGTGGCAGCAGGAAATTATAAAAAAGAAGGCTTGCACTTCAGAAGGCAAATAAGAACAACAAAATGGATTAATAAATAAAACAACAGCAACAAAGAAGTGAGTATCCCTTCTCTCATGTGTTTCTTATACCATTTTTGATGGTTGAAGCAAAAATTATAATAACATCTGAAGTGATATTCAATGTATGTAGGGGAAATACTTAAGACAATTATAATTTAAAAGGTTGGGAGAATAAAGTTAACTCTATGGAAGTAAGTGTAAATCTAATGATGTGACTTCTAGTAAACAATTTTCATGGGTAAAATTGCACATAGAATAAACTTTCAAATTCTTAATAAATTTGAGAGTAATAACAAACTTTGGTGATAGCTATCTTTTGTCTTCACTGTATTCCACTCCATCCTCTTACTGTGCTTCTTTCACTTTCCTGTCCAGGACTTTCACACATGTGGTCAAGTTTCTAAAATGCTTTTCATTAGCTTACTTGTACTCATCTTTTAACTTGCAAGTCAAAAGTCATATCCATAGGGGAGAAATCTCTCCCTCCAACCCAATCTAAATGAGATAACCTGATTGTATGCTTGCATTACACCCTCCCCATTGTTTCACAGCATGTAAAAATTGTTGGCATTATGTATTCGACAACTATTTTAAACTAGAGGCCTGGTGCATGAAATTCATGCACGGGGGTGGAGGGATGGGGAGTGTCCCTCAGTCCAGCCTGTACCCTCTCCAATCTGGGTCTCCTAGAGGGATGTCTGACTGCCCGTTAGGGATTGGGCCTAAACAGGCAGTCCGACATCCTTCTCACAATCCAGGACTGCCTGCTCCCAACTGCTCACCTGACTGCCTTCCTGATTGCCCCTAGCTGCTTCTACCTGACAGCCTGATCATCAGCTAACCACTTCCCTTACAGCCTTATTAATGCTTAACTGCTCCCCTGCCAGCCTGATTGGCCCTAACTGCCCTCCCCTACAGGCCTGGTCACCCCTACCTGCCTTCCCCTGCAAGCCTGGTCACCCCTACCTGCATTCCCCTGCAAGCCTGGTCCCCCGCTAACTGCCCTTCCCTGCAGGCTTGGTCACCCCCAACTTTCCCTCTTTTCCCAGCCTGGTCACTCCTAAATGTTCTCCTCTGCAGGCTTGATTGCCCCCAATTGTCCTCCCTTGCAAGCCTGCCAACTGTGTCTCCCAACTGCCCTCCCCTTCTGGCCTTATTGCCCACAACTGCCCTCTCCTGCTGCACTGATCCCTCCCAACTGTCCTCCCTTGCTGGCCTTCTTGTGGTGGCCATCTTGTGTCCACATGGGGGCAGCCATTTTTGAACAGATGGGGGCAGCCATCTTGTGTGTTGGAGTGATGATCAATTTGCATATTACTTTTATTAGATAGGATAGAGGCCTGCTACATGGATGGGAGCCAGTTTGTTTGCCCCGAAGGGTGTCCTGGAGCAGTGTGGGATTCCCTTGGGGTGTGGGGTGGCCTGGGCGAGGGGCCTGTGGTGGAAACCCAAGCAGAGACCCTCTTCTGGGATTTATTTATCTCCTATAATTGAAACTTTGTAGCCTTGAATGGATGCCTGTGCCAACCAGGGTGTTCAGGAAGCTTGGCTTCCTCCATTGCTGGGAAAAGCAAACCTCCTGCTGGCTCTGTGGCTGTAGCCATTTTTGTTGGGAGTTATTTATCTTCTATAATTGAAACTTTGTAGCCTTCAGTGGAAACCTGGGCCAGCCAGGTTGTGCAGAAAGCTTTGCTTCCTCCATTGCTGGGAAGCCTCCTCCTTGCTCTGTGGCTGCAGCCATCTTGGTTGGGTTAGTTTGTATACTCACTACTGATTGGCTGGTAGGTATGGCTTGGAATGTAACAGAATTATAGTCAATTTGCATATTATTCTTTTATTAGATAGGATGTCTTTCCTCATTGACTTTTTGCTTCATATGGGCAGAGGCCATGCTCTTATTGCCACTGTATTCTCACTGCCAGTCCAGGACATGGCCCACAGGAATTCAGTAAGGATTTGTTTAATCTATAATTGAAGTACAGTTAATTTTCCTCATTGATTTTGTTTTAAATTCATTTAACATAGCAGGCACAATATCTGCTGTCTATATATTTATTAAAGCCTTTGAAATTGTTTAAAAGTTGGATAAAACATTACTAATTAAAAAATGTGTAATAAAATATGACAGTTAAAAACAATTACTAGCTTGACCTATTTAAAAATACCAAGATCATCAATGTCAAACAGGACAGACTTTTTCAGAATAAAGGAAGCTTTAGTTTCATGACAACTAATTAAATATATGATTCTGAATTGAATCATCGACCAGACATTGTTATAGCTATTGAGAATATTTTGAGAAAATAAACAACTTTTGAATATAAACTAAGGGTGTATCTGTAGTTGAATTATTAATAGAAGGAGGTAATATGCCAATTTATTTAGAGGATAAAATAAAGTAAGCAAGAAACAAAAAGATATGTATATGAATGGTGAGAAAAAGTGTAAATAAAAGAGTGAGCCAGTGATAACACAAATTGGGAAAATGTTAATGGCTAAATCTATGGAAGAATATTTAAGAGTTCCTTTTAGAATTCCCATTTTGTAGATGTGGAATTAAAACAAAACACAAAATTAAAAAAATAATTATTTAAGGCTACTGAAATAATTATATAGTGTATCAGAATTATTCATTTACATGCAATTCTTGAGAATTTTTCTTGAAGTTATAGTTTTTGGTGAAGAGATAAATTAATGTTAGAAATTCAAAAGTTATCATGAAATAAATATAATGTAAAAGATAAGCTGATTTAAGTTGATTTGGTATTTTTTCTGTTCAATGAACCCAAAGGCAGAGTATAAATCAAGTTATATTTCATGATATATTCACAGATATAGTGTCTTTGTTATACATGGCACTATATATGTCAACGATGTAAAAAACAGAAAATATTTAAATATTTTTTAAAGATGAAGTTTTACAGAATAATGAATCTCTAGTATTTCATTGTTCTGAAAATTAGGAGATTAATTTAGAACATTCTATGTACCAAGTGGTTATTGTTCTTAGCTCATTGAAAAGATAATATCTCTAGATAATCTTGAGAAATAATTACAATAGAAACCTAGAAACTACAAAGAATTTTTAAGAAGATTAATTAATGTCTACTACTTCATCAATTACCTAAGTTTTTGAAAAGTTTCTTATAATATATTTAATTATATTATTTTTAACTTTATTTTTTAAAATTAAAGAACACAAACTTTTATACAGGTCAAAAGCTGGTTTACAGTTGTGAATACATGAAGCACAGAGTTTGCTCTTGTATTATTATTTATTAATTATTGTATTATTTTCCATATGAACAACTATAAACCTACTTCTGCCCACCTCTGTACAATGGTTTTAAATGTAGATTCCTCTCATTTATTCAGTTAGGCTAAAGGGTGCTTTCCTAAGAATCAGGTTGGGAAGAACTATTTAATTATAAAATTTTCTTTAAAGCCTGAACTTTGTTATAAAAGAGAATGTCAGTTTAAATTTGAAAATTTCATGTGAATGGGACAGTAACCAAAATTTCTAAAATTAAAAATTATATTTTGCCCATAAACCTAAGACTTATTAAGTGTGTAATATATATTCCATTCAAAAATAGAGCTCTGGGAAGTAAAGAAGGTGTATTTAAATGGCATTATTAATTTGAGATAATTTTTAGTAAGTTAGGCGTAAGTGATTCAGAGTTAAAACTTGGAGAAGTAATCAAGGCCTAAAATAAATATTTTAATTTAAGAATAAAAGCAAAGTATCTCTTAACAATTAAGAAAGCAAAGAAAATACAGAAAAGGAAATGAAAGTTAACTATTGAAAAATACAGTACTTTATGAATCCTAGCTGTTGTCAAATTCTATGTCATATAATCACAATATGACATTTATTTTTTTAAATATATTTTATTGATTTTTTACAGAGAGGAAGGGAGAAGGATAGAGAGTTAGAAACATCGACGAGAAAGATATCTATTGGCCACCTCCTACACACCCCCTACTGAGGATGTGCCCATAACCAAGATACATGCCCTTGACCAGAATCGAACCTGGGACCTTTCAGTCTCTAGGCTGACCCCCTATCCACTGAGCCAAACTGGTCTCGGCACAACATGACATTTCTAATGAATGATCAAGTAGATAATTATATAGATCCTAATATATGGGATTTTGGGTTGTGATTATGATATAAAGAGCCAAAATGAATATCATGCTTATCCTCACAGAAAGAACAACAACAAAACAATTCCTCCAAGCCACCTGAAAGTTCAGAAATTTTCTAAAATCCATTGATCACAGGGCGATAAATTAAGAAAATATGGGTATCTATATATATGGGTGTCTATATATACAAGTAATCAGATACTTGTTTATATAAAGCATATGATACTGGAAACAGGTAAAAATTCAGCTAAAAGGTAACAAATTGGCAAAGAGCAAGTAAGAAAATATGAAATCATTGGGAGACATAGACAGAAAACATATTATCTCCCACTCTTAGGGTTTTTTCCATGGATATGATGTATGTATGATGGCTGGGGCAAGTGAGAGCAATGAGAAATATTCCTGATTGTCCATTCCTGCTGAAAGGAGACAGGAGCCACTGCACAAACTAGCCAAGAGGCTTCCTTAGGTCATCATTTTTATGGAATAAAAACCTTAAATTGCTAGGCAATGTGTAACACATCCTGGCACCCTTGTGAAAACACATTGTTGCCAGGTAAAAAGAACAGAGAAATCAATCTATTACTAGAAGAGCAGAAGGAATATTTTCTGGGCATGAACTTCTGGCTGAGGACAGAATGCCTGAGAAGACCTTACTTGCAAGATACAAGGACATGACTGCCTAAGAATTAGGCTTAATCAAACCAAAAGGAAAAAAAAAAGTAGATAAAAAAAAATAAAGCAAACAAAATGAAGCATCCAAGAATTGTAAGATAATAATCAAGTGTTTAGCATCTATACATTTTGGAATGCCAAAAAGAGAGAAACAGGGTAGAGAAATATTTGATAAAACAATGGCCATTTTTTTTTTCTCCATAAAAACTAAGGAGAGATCCTTATGTGTTTAAGAAACTTGAACAATATTATATAGGACAATTATCCTCACCCCCTCCACACACACACACAATTATATCACGTTGAAAGATTAAAAAAAAAAGTTCTTGCAGCCAGAAAAGAAAACAAAACAAAAACTTTCCTGCAGACATAAAACAAACCCACCTACTTTTATAAGGGTAGCAAAGGGAAGAATGAAAACAAGTTTCTTATTAGAAGATATGTAAGCCAGAACACATTTTTTACATTCTAAAAGAAAAAATAAAATTGTAAAACCAATATTCTATACCCAGGACAAATATATTTAAAAGCTGAAGGGAAAATAAAGACTCAGATAATCGAATATTAATTGGCAATATACCTGATGTTCAATAAATGTTAAGGAAATGTTTCAGCAGAAGGAGTATGGTACTAGATAAAATGTAACTCTATCTTTCTCCACCAAAAAAGAGAGTGTTGGAAATGAAATAAAGCTACATGTGAAATTCACTTACTTTTTTATTTTAATAACTAGAGGATTGGTGCACGAAAATCCATGCCAGAGTAGGCCTTCCTTCCCCCAGCTGCCCGCACTGGCTTCCCTCCAGCACTCGGGACCCAGCTTCCCTCCCCTGGCTGCCCACTGGCACCCAAGACCTGAGCTGGCTTCCCTCCAGCCCTGGCTTCCTCAGGAAGGATGTCTGGAAGAAGTCCAGTCTAATTAGCATACTACCCTTTTATTATTAGAGATACTAAATTATAACAGACTAAAACAGAGGTATATTATATGTTTATATCATATCTAAATGTTAAGTATATAACAAAGAAATGGAGAAAAATGGGAGTGAGCTGATATAAGCTCCTCAGTCAACAGAAAAATACTAGAACTAAAAATTGAGTTTGGTGAGATTGTAGGATAAAAATCAACATGTAAAAAAAGTCAATTTTATATCTATTTACTAGCAGTGAACAATTAGCTATTGAATTTTTTTAAAAATAGTATTTACAATAGCACCCAAAAAAGGAGTTATAGTGTTATAGTTTAGTATTGATTTTGTTACCTTATAAGTCCTATAACTCAGGTACAGCCATGCCCAACTCTCTCCTGGGAATATGTTTATTTTTCTAAGTTTTTGCTTAAGAATGTAGAAAATTAAACTTTGCTGAAAACAGAATAATTGCACAGTAGTCATTTGGGGGTATGTGTTTGAGGGTTTCAGAAAAAAACTAATAATCTGAAGTTTAATATAATCATTTATAACGCAAGTTTTAAGATTTTTGAGGTTCACTTATTCACATACTGAACTCTGAAAGCAGGACGCACAAATTTTGATATATCAAATGTATAATCTTGGAATAGTATTTGAAGTACAAAGCACATTTAATGAAGTAAAGTGATTCAAGAAGAGCGTATTGCATTTACAACTCTTGTATACTATGGGTTTCTAAAGAGAGGTGGGTATAATGCTGTGAAGAAAAGCAATTCCATTCTCAGTAGGTTATCACAGTGTATTTTCAGAAGTTTCTAATTGAAGGCATGCTTCATTTACCTTGGCTATAAAAAAAAAAGAACCTTCATTCTCTCACGATTATGTCTGTAAATGACTTCATAAAATGTATGCTAGCAAACACACCACACACTTGCATGTGTACACACAAATGCACACAGACACAAACATTTTACTGAGAAATTAATTTCATGTAGATTAGTTCTTGTACTTTGTGTATTTTTCTGAGTACTTTCCAAAATAGAAAAGTTAAAAATTAATATAAATGTATTCAAACATATTAAATAACCCTGCATTCAGATGTATTTAATTTTAAAATGGGAGAATGTCAAAAAGGACACCATGACATATATATATTCCATACATTATTTTGTTTAACCAGTGACGTAATGGCTTTTTAAAAAGTTTTCACTTTGTCCGAGCAGTGTGGCTGAGTGGTTGAGTGTCAAACAGTGATTCAGGAGGTCATGGTTTGATTACTAGTCAGGGCACATGCCTGGATTGCAGACTTGATCCCCAGTGGGGGGCTGTGCAGGAGGAAGTCAATCAGTAATTCTCCATCATCATCGAAGTTTCTATCTCTCTCTGTCCCTCTCCTTTCTTTTCCGAAATCAATATAAAATAGTGTTTTACTCTGTTTATATTTTCTTGAAAACATCAACACACACATACACACATAGAGAGGAACAATAATTTATGTTCACTATGTTCAATATTTCACTCACCTTGTTCAGTTCTTATCCAATATAATAAAAGGCAAGTTGACTGAATGGTGGAATCACCAGTTGCTATAATGCACACTGACCACCAGGGGGCAGATGCTCAATGCAGGAGCTGCCTCCTAGTGGTTAGTGCATTCCCACAGGGGGAGTGCTACTCAGCCAGAAGCCAAACTCTTGGCTGGTGAGCGAAGTGGTGGTGGCGGGAGCCTCTCCCACCTCCATGGCAGTGCTAAGGATGTCCACCAGGGGAGCAGGCAGAAACCATTAGTTGGATATCTCTTGAGAGATCTTGGACCATGAGAAGGTGCAGGCCAGGCTGAAGGACCCTCATGCCCCTGAGTGCAGGAAATTGTGCACTGGATCTCTAGTTAAGGAATAAGGGGTGCTTCATAATATGCACAGAGATTTTCAAGATAATTGCACAAAAATATAATTAATCATCGAAAAATGAGGGGCTGAATTGAGAACTGAGTATTAGTAGTGCCTTCAAAAACAAAGTTCATTATATCAACCACTGACAGTATTCAGTTCTTTTCTTCTTCTCTCTAGCCAGACAGTACTAGAGATCACTGGACATTAAAGTAATTCAGCCTTGAAACTCATTCTCATTTACACAATAGGCTACTTAAAAATATCTGGGCATCTCTTCCTAACAATTCTTGTTTTAGAAATCCTATTCACTTTAAGATGTGACAACTTAAATTTAGAAGTTATTTCAGGCTTTATTACCAGCAAACATATATATCAAAACATTGGATCTGCCATTTAATAAGTTTGTGACTTTGGACAAATTACTTAATCCTGTGGGCCTCAGATTCTTCATGGGTAAAATTGAAAAGCCACTAAATGTGGAACAGAAAAGCACTAAGTGCAGTGTTCTTGGTCCATGGTAAGACCTAGTCAGTGATCAATATTGTGATTGTTATTACAGTGAAAATAGCCCATATTTCAAAAGAGAAAGATAACTTTATTGAATGTAAGTTTCATTTGTGTGCTACAAAAATTTACAGATTATTATCAATGCATTTAACATATTATAAAGATATTAAAAATTAAATTCCCCTAGGTCCTGACTCCTTAATAACTACCGGCAAATGAGTATAGCCACATCTCGGCATAATATGTCTAGAAAGAGAGCATTTATAAAATCAACATGTTCAATTAATAATAGAGATTTAGTTTTAGACACTTATATTTCTCTCACTTGAGACTAATTTCACAAATAGAGCTAGATACGCTAACATTTTGTCCTACTTAAGATCTTTCAAACTTACCTGGCTAAGAGAGAAAGGAAGAAATTCTCAAAGTGAGTTTTGAAATTAAAATCTAAGACAAGCCTCATATACATCAATCCCCAAATTGGTCACTTATTTACTCACTCATCCAGTAACTAATAATTCAGTATAAACCATGGTACTGGCACCCTGCTGGATCAACTTTGGAGACATTATGCTGAGCAAGCAATACGGAACAGGCCTCTTGCCTTCATGCGAGAACATGTACCTTACTATCTAAAGAAATACATTGTTTTTCTGAAATTATTTATTTATATTTTTAGTGACTACTCTTCTGAGAAATAAAGAAATAAATGTACTTTTATAGAATTGCAATGACTATGATGAAAATGAAGCAGGCTGGACTATGTCTCTGACGGTCAGGATTAAGTTTGGTGTGAATAGTCAGAGAAGCCCTCTCTTAAGAGAGACATTGAATTAAAAAAAAAAAACTGCATGAAGTGCATAATAAAAAGAATAAAATCTTACCATTTGCAATAGTGTGGATGGATCTAGATAGTATTATACTAGGTGAAATAAGTCAGAGAAAAAAATATATGACTTACATGCAAAATCTAAAGAACAAAATAAATGAACATCAGCAAAATAGATCCATAGATACAGAAGACAGACTGATGGTTGCCAGAGTGGAGGGGGTTGGGAGGCCAGGTGAAAAAGGGGAAGGGATTAATACTAATTAGCTTTTACAAAATAGTCACAGAATGTACAACATGGAGAATATGGTCAATAGCATTGTAATAACTGTCCATGGTGTCAGATGGGTACTTAAATATCAGGGGATCACTGTGTGAAGTGCATGATTGGCTACTATGATGCACATTTTTAATGATCTTGGTCCAAAATTGTAATAGGTAATGAAATGGTTTGGCATGCATTATGGAGTATGGTTCCTACAATTAATATATTCAATTGGAGATTAAAATGCCATGCATAAACAGAGGTTGTCACCTTAATCTATCTATATCTAACACACACACACACAGAGACACGTTTGAATGTTTGAAGTGTAAATAGGAAAACCAAACACCTTGTAACTCCTAATGTATCCCTAGTATATAAATAAGTAATAATAAAATATCACCAGATATAGTTTTAAATTACCTTTGTGCAAGAACAACACTCAACAAGAAGGTCATCATCTGTATGAAGAATATACCATATAAAAAGGCAGTAAAAATGTCATTTAGAGATTGCTTAGAAATTCTTGGGAATGAACAAAATAACCTATAATTTAGCAAAAGCATGATGCGACTACACCAACTAACAAGTAGGACCTCCTCAGAACTAATATTTAGCATGGAAAACAGTGGCTGTGCCCAGACAGTGCCATCATAAAGGATCAGTCTTTACAGAAACTAGTCATTATTAATAGGCAAGGCTGACTTCTTAGTAGAAATCATAAAATTAGTTGTATGCAAACTGGCTTGGTAGGACTGTTTTTTGCTACCTTTTAAGGTGATTCTCACTGAGCTGCAGGTGCACCAGGGTGTTACCTTACCCTTTCCTCTTGTTACTGATAGTGTTGGTGGTGGTCTTCTACGGATAATTTTTGGAGGAGAAGACATAGTATCTTATTTTAGCACTCATAAGGGCAGTCTGTTTCCAGGAAACTCTGTCTTACTCACTTCTGCCAGCCCAGCCTATATAATAAAGAGCTAACATGCTAATTAGACCAGATGGTGGGAAAACCTTCCAGAATGACCTCTGAAATGACCAATGGGTAAGCGTTGTGGCTGCGAGGCAGCCCAGGCTTCTGCAAGGGCCGATTCTCTTGTACGAATTTCATGCATTGGGCCTCTACTACCAATATAATTATGATGAACCTTGATACTTCTTACCGGAGAATCCTGTCAATCTCAAGCACGCAGTACTGTCCAAGAGGAAAAAAGTGGTAACTCTCTTGTACCTCATGCAATTGTTCTGTGGAAGCCAACTACCTCCCTCAATTTCTCATCCAGATCTTCAACTTCTCTTTCGTTCTACCCATAATCCTCTCTCAATATTGTTTAATTAGCTGTATTCACCCCTACCCTCTGGATACTATACTTCTATGCAATGAAGATGCATATTTTGTCTTTTTTTTTAAATATATTTTATTGATTTTTCACAGAGAGGAAAAGAGAGGGATAGAAAGTCAGAAACATCTGATGAGAGAGAGACATCGATCAGCTGCCTCCTACACACATCTCCCACACTGGAGATGTGCCCACAAGCAAGGTACATGCCCCTGACCGGAATCAAACCTGAGACCTTTCAGTCCACAGGCTGATGCTCTATCCACTGAGCCAAACCGGTCTCGGCTGTCTCTTGGTTCTTTGAGCATCATTACCTGTAACAGAACTTCAGCTTTAAATGAATGAGGTTAACTTGTGTTCCAACTGGCAGACTTCATCAGGATAGAAAGGCTTCAGTCCAATAAAGGTGCAAAATATGGTTTAACTTTGTTTAGTTCAATCTTCCCTTCAGAGAGAGCCATGCCCGCTTTCTTTGTAGATCAACACAGCTCTCCAAGACAAGAATTCTTTTCCTTGTCATAGTAGTATGCCTTCTCACTAAATATTAAAAAACATTGCCACATTTTTTATTTTATTTCTTATAATACAAAAGAAACAAATTTACCTACAAACTACTTCCTCTTTGGTATGTAAGGTGCCCTAGGTTATTTAAAAAGATCCTCTTTGTCTGATGCAAATGGGGTATCAACTTTGGTGATATGACTTAGGAAAAATATGGTAATAAAATAATGGCACACTGCATGATGGCTAATAAGATGGCAAATGCACTAAATCATGGAACAAATTCATATTTTTTATTTCATTTAATCTTTATTAAAAACTTTACAGAGTTACTTAAAATGATATGGAAACTCATTTTCAGAACTAACTTTACTATATATCATTTCGTTGGCTGCCCTGTGGCAAACTAAAATATGAGCATATTAGAAGAAAGCTGAAACACATTTTTAAATGAAAAACACTCTATTAGATTATGCATGGTTTTGAGAAGGCCTACTGGGAAGCAATAGACCCCAGCTTCTCTT
>PVJN01038446.1:0-20351 GCA_004026805.1 Lasiurus borealis
GCTCAGGCACCCTGACCATCACGGGGCTGCAGGCTGAGGACGAGGCGGATTATTACTGCTTAGCATGGGACGATAGTATCAGCGGTCACACAGTGCTGCAGGCCTATTAGGAACTGAGACAAAAACCTGCTGCCCCTCTTCTAACGGGGCCCCCCTGGCTCACCCCAGTCCTCCCACCAGCCAGCTGCTTCCTGTGCCGTCCGGACACCCGGGCTGAGACCCACTCCAGTGAACTTGGTTCAGAAATCTGTCCCCATTCTCTCCATTCTACCCTCTCCCCCCAGCGTGGATTTCCTCAAATGGAGCAGAAACTCCCGGATGCTGGGCAGGCGGCCCTGGGTCAGCGGCCGGGATGGGTCAGAGCAGGACCAGGGCCCCAGGGCCCAGCTGTGTCGGATGGTCACATCCGTTGTGTCCACGCGGGGGGCCACCCGTTCCAGGAACAGCAAAGTTTATGTGGAACAGAGAGAGGGAGAGAGAGAGAAACGTCAATGATGAGAGCGAGTCATTGACCGGCTGCCTCCTGTAGGCCCTGCCCTGGGAATGGAGCTCGCAACCCGGGCCTGTGCCCTGAGCGGGGATCAACCGGTGACCTCCTGGTTCCTAGGTCGATTCCAACCACTGAGCCACCAGGCCAGGCCCACCTGGCCTCTGAGACCAGACCTGGTCTCCTGGCTGTCAGGTGACGTTAATAAACCTGCTGCCCCTGGTAGCTGCCAGGCCAGGGGTGGCTGAGGGAGCACCTGCCTCCTCTCCCACAGGCCAGTGGGGCTCCCTCTGTGCCTGGTGCTATAAACAGGGGACCCCTGCTCTCCCCGCTGTCTGTGTCCATGGGCTCAACACCACCTCTCCCTTTCCTCCTGGTTCCTGATGCCACTGCCTTCACACCCTGACTCAGCACTCAGGGCGCCAGGACAATGACCACCCCTTGCCCTGCCTCTGTGACCTGTCACCCCCTGAGCCCTGGCACACCCTTGAGGGGAGCAGACCCTGGCAGGGGGCTTGTCTCACACCACGTGCAGGAACCAGCTGGTGACAATCATGTCCCCAGGAAGGCTCAGCAGCACGGAGCGGGGGTCTCGTTTTCTGGGGCCTCTGGGAGCTGAACACCCACCCTCACACCTTCTGCTGCAGCTCAGCAGGAGGGGCCCTGAGGGGGACAGTGCATGGGCCCAGGGGCTCCTCTTTAACCTCACAGGGTCCAGGTCCATTACAATCCCGCTCCTCTGTCAGGACCCAGGAAGTGAAACACGTGAGGGAGAAAGAGCATCTGCCGACACTGCCCCTGAGGTGCCCAGAGGAAAGGATGGGGGTGGGGGACGGAATTGGGACCCAGTCCTCCGTCCATCGGGGAGCAGCACAAGCTTCTCAGTCCAAAGGGAAGTGGGGAACCCAGGATGGAACAGACTCTGAGCACAACCACAGGCAGTCACAGAACCACAAGCCGAAACAGGGGAAAGGGGGACCTCTCTGCAGGGAGTCAGCAGTATAATGTCAGATCTGGCACAACAGATATAATGTTTGCCTCGATCATCTCTCTAGCTGTCAATCAATCTCTCATCCATCTAGTTATCTATCAATCTCTCTACCATCTATCTAGCTATTCATCAATCTCGCTACCATCTATCTAGCTATCAAGCAATCTCTCTACCATCTACCTAGCTATCAATCAATCTCTTATCTATCTATTCATCAATCTTACTACCATCTATCTAGCTATCAATAAATCTCTCTACAATCCATCTTGCTATCAATCAATCTCTCTACTCTCTAGCTAGCTATCTATCAATCTCTCTACCATCTATCTAGCTATCAATCTCTCTAATATCTATTGATCTATCAACACCTATTTCTAAAAGTCATCTGTCTACCTACCTACCTACCTACCTGCCTATCTATTTATCTATTTGTCTATCATCTATCAATCATGTCTACTTTGAGGGGCCACCATCTTTCCTTCTGTAGTTCCCACCACCATGACTATTCCTTAGGCCGTCATCAGGGGGCGCTGTGTGTCCTCTCAGAGCTGCCAGGCCTGAGGCCAACTCTAATGGTTCTAACTGAGTGGCCCTGTGCCCATGCTCCTGGCCTGGGTGAGAGGTGACAGCAGGTGCTTCCCCTCAAGGGACAGACTCAGAGCCCACAGCCTCCCCGGCCTCCTCCTCACAGTGCAGCTGCCACAGGGCCCGGGACCCAGAACGGGACGGTCCTGTGGGCTCACATTTGCATAGTGACCAGCAAACACCCCTCTACCCAGGAGGCCGGGAGGAGATAAAGGGACACCGAGCCCAGCACGTGCCAGAGACAAGGCCCCTGGAGAGTCTCTGCCATGAGCTGGACTGCCCTCTTCCTCCTCCTGGCTCTCTGCCCAGGTCCAGGGCCATTTCAGAGACCAGCCTGGGGGGTCCCTCTGCCTGTCCTCTCCATTCCTGACTGTGTCTGTTTCTGTTTCAGGGTCCCTGTCTCAGGCTGTGGTCACTCAGGAGCCCGCAGTGAGCGTGTCCCCAGGTCTGACGGTCACTCTCACCTGCAGCACTAACACCGGGGAAGTCAGCGGCAGCCACTACGCGTACTGGGTCCAGCAGAAGTCTGGCCACGCCCCCAGGACCCTTATTTATGACACAAGCAACAAACTCTCCTGGACGCCTGCCCGGTTCTCAGGCTCCATCCAAGGGGGCAGAGCCGCCCTGACCCTGGCGGGGGCGCAGCCTGAGGACGAGGCCGAGTACTACTGCGCCCTGGCGTACAGCAGGCATCCCCACAGTGACAGGTGTCGGGGGGAAGTGGGGCACAAACACAAGTCCGGTGCCCCCTCCGCTTCGGGGGCCCGTCTGCTGCTCACAGAGCTGGCCCAGTGGGTGTGGCTCTGAGGTTGTCCTCCGAGGCCCCAGACCAGGCTCCCACTTCAGTTATTCTCGGCTGTGACCATTTTATGACAATAAGAGCCAATGTAATCAACAGCCTCACCGAAAATGGACAGGAGCAGAACAAGGAAAAGATTCATTAACACACACACTCACACACACTCACAGTCACAGTCACACTCACACTTACACATTCACAGTCACACTCATACTCACACTCACATTACACTCACACTCACATGCTCACAGTCATCCTCACAAACACAGTGAAGTCTGAATTTACTTGGCCATCTCTTAATAATTAAGATAAAAGTTAACAATCTTATCTAATAAAGGGCCAAGATGCAAATTTCCCACCATGACATAATGGTCAGATGGCTGTGCTCACAGGGAGGCAGGGATTCCATAACTCAAGGCGGCTGTGCCCACAGCCCAGTCTCAGTTCCCAAAATGAGGCTTAAAGAGCAATTAGTGGGCACCTGAGCCTGCACCCCTGCCTGGTGAGGCTTGATAGGGTAACTCAGGCCACACCCCCTGACCTGGGACAGGGCACCTCAAGGATCACCATTCGCCCTGTTGGGCTTGACAAGGGTGGGGCTGGCTGGGTGTAGATCTTGCCTAATGGGGGTGGGGCCGGCTGGGTCTGGGTCTTTGGCGATTTTGAGGCACAATGTTGGTGTGGAGACTTGACTTGGAATCTTTCAGTGTGCCCCAGACTCTGACAGGAGGAAGGTTTTCATCTACATTTTAGTAATTTTCTTTCATCTCTGACACTTGTATTATAGAGAAAGGGCAAAGAGCAACATTAAAATATTTCCTCTAATTAATCCCTTTGAATGTGCACAAATTTTGTGCACCGGGCCACCCGTCTAGTACAATAACAGAAGACACGGAGCCACTTTGAAACAGAGTTGGGGCCTTCATCCCAGCAGAATTTTTTGCCCGTATTCCCTTCACACCCTGTAAGGTCGAAGGGCAGATACCCTGTAGGGGGGGTCACAGCATCCATGTCATTCTAATCTGGCCCCGCTGCCCCAGAGCAGGCTCCCACAGCCCCTCAGGACAGTCCATTCTGCTCAGCGTGGGGTGAGCTGAGCCCCAGCACCAGGGCTCAGGGCTGGGCAGTCCCTGGAGGGACCACCTCTACAGGCACGTCCCCTCCTTGGGCAGAAGCGGAAGGAAGGAGGCTGGGCAGCCACCGCGCCCGGCCTGGATTGGGGACTCTCCTGGAGCTCGGCCACCGGCTCAGAGCAGGGATGTGCTCTTTCTCCTGAGAAGACACGGCCCGGGACCTCTGAGCTCCCAGGAGCTGGAAGTGGCTCCATCCCCTGCTGACCCCGTGGCTGGAGGTGTGGGTCCGGGAAGGTTCCCTCATGGGCCCTGGACCCCCCCTCCCCCCATCACTAGTGCGTTTGGCTCTGGAAACGGGTCAGGAAACCTGTCAGGTAGCTCCTGCCTCACCAAGACCAGCTCTGACCCCTGACCTCTCGCTGTCCTCACACATTGAGGTCCAATAAAAGCCACAGCCACTCCCATCCGGGGCCATGACCTGAGGTCCGTTTCCCCCAGAGAGTGAACAGCAGTGCCAATCCCACACCTGGCCCCCCTTTCCGCGAGGGAGGACCTGGGAAGCAGGCTCGTGGCTGCCACGGAGACGCTGCCCCTTCTCCATGAGGCCTCTGCCTCCCCTGACCCTCCCTCAAGGAGGACAAGTCCTAGAACCCCCATAATGACCTCTGACCCCACAGAGCACAATACATCTCCTTCTGCTTCCATCACCAAGAGAGCTCCCCAGCTCACCTTGATTGATCACGAAGGATCCCCGCACAAGGCCCTGGTCCCGGGGGTGCATTCACTGTTCCTTCCCCTTCCTGGTCCAGGGAGCTGGGGTCACAGGGAGCCTCCCTCCACCACCAGACAGCGGACTCTCCTGCGGACAGAAACAAATGAGGGGAGGCATTCTGCTCCGTTTCCTGTTGATGAGGAGGCCGGTCACTAGGCAAAGCCTGACCCAAGAGCACGTGTGAAACCACAGTGTGTTGTCTCCTGGACAAAGGGAGGGACACGGCGAGTCTCTCTGTGATCAAGGTCTGACAGGGAGGAGTCACATGGAAACAAAACTGGGCCCTGAAACCAGGGACCCGCCTCTTGAGACAGCGGCTGCTCTGGACCTGACCCTGGGGAGGAAGCTCCGTCCGTGACAGCAGCTCAGGTCATGCCGTGAGTGGCCAGGGAGACGCCCCATTCACAGGAGGCGGCGGATGGAGCACAGAGCGTCCTGAGGTGACGGGGAGGCCACCAGGGGTCACCTGGAAGTCCTGAGCCAGGTGTCAGTGCCCAGAGTGTTGGGGAGGCAGGACCTGTCCCTCCTGGGCCTCAGTCAGCAGGGGACACAGTGGTGCATCCAGGCCTGGTCACCAGGGGGTGCTCAGCAGCCACACCTGAAGGGCTGTGCTCATCACAGCTGCCACCTGTTCCCTGGCCCTGCCTGGTGCCCCGTGCTCAGGGCTCACAGCTGTGACCTTGCCACCCCTTGGTCCCCACACAGCCCCACCCCCCTGCCCTCACCCTGCCGTCCTCAGGGACAGGGACCCGACCCAGGGCCCAGGGAGGGATCAAAACAGGGGTCCTCATTTGCATGAGTGGGCCCTCCCCCCCGCAGACTATGAAGAGGGGAAGGAGAGGTGTGGCGGCGCTGCTGCAGCTGTGGGCACAGGAGCAGGACTCAGGGGTGACCTCCGCCATGGCCTGGGCCCCTCTCCTCCTCGCACTCCTGGCTCTCTGCACAGGTGACTGGATGAGGGGCAGGGAAGGGGCCTGGGGGAAGATACCTAGGCCCTGCCTCCTCCTCTTGTCTCCAGCCCCAGCCTCACCCTGTCTGTGTCTCCCCCTCTTCCAGGATCCTGGGCCCAGCCTGTGCTGACTCAGCCGCCCTCCGTGTCGGGGGCCCTGGGCCAGACGGTCACAATCTCCTGCTCAAACATCAGGGGTTCCTATGTGTACTGGTACCAGCAGCTCCCAGGAAAGGCCCCCAAAACTGTCATCTATGATAACAGCAAGCGACCCTCAGGGGTCCCGGACCGATTCTCTGGCTCCAAGTCTGGCAGCTCAGGCACCCTGACCATCACGGGGCTGCAGGCTGAAGACGAGGCGGATTATTACTGCCAGTCCTATGACAGCAGTATCAGCGGTCGCACAGTGCTGCAGGCCAGTGGGGAAGTGAGACAAAAACCCGCTGTCCCGCTGCAATGGGGCTGGGGCAGTCTCCCTCCTCTGAGAAGGTGTCAGGGCCTTTGCTTGTTGGTGGGAATCGGGGGGTGAGGCCCCAGGGGACGGTGTCTGCAAACCCTGTGCCCGCCCTTTGACCTGCCTGTCAGGCGGCCCCTGGAGCTGTAACCGGGGGGGGGGCGTGTGTCAGCCTGAGCAGACCCTCCTGTGCCTCAGGGGCGGCGACTTGGGCGACCAGGACGGGGCAGGGCAGACCCAGGGCCCCGAGTCCAGCTGTGACTGCGTCAGAGCCCCTCAAGGAGGCCCCGTGTGTGCTGGGACCTGGGCTCCCCACTCAGCCTGGGACCCATCCAGCCGGAGAGCAGGCGCCTGTGGGGTCCCTGATCCGCTCCCCGAGGCAAGTCTGGCAACTGGGCCTCTGTGATCCCGCCTCCTGTGCCCACAGCGCCTGTGCCCATCCCGAACCCATCTTGTGGGCTGAGACCTCAGGGAGCCTCCTCACCTGCCAGGAGGGGGAGCCCCAGCACCTGCCCTTCAGCTCAGCCGGTGGCCTCTTGCTGGTGCTGCTGCTCTCCCCCACCTCACACCCCAGCCCCTGAGGCCAGGTCCCGGGCAGCCCCTGGAGCATCAGGGGCCTCCCTTCCCTCTCCCTCAGAGGCCTCCCAGCAGCCTCTGCCTGGACACCAGGCCTGACCCCACGCAGGAGCCCATGCCCCTCCGCAGGGGACACTGAGCCTCTTTGCCCTGAAGCCCCAGGTCTGAGCTGGGGACCATCTGTAGTCACTTCAAGCCTGAACCCCGAACCGGGGACTTGTGTCTCTATCAGGGGTTCAGTGACTGGTGTGCAGGACCCCAGCCAATCCCCTTCCTCACTGGGCTCAGGAGGAGCGGCTGAGGCCTTGGTGCAGGGAGAGGCCCTCTGTCCCCCCTGCTTGGCCCCAGGGTGTCAGGCTGCAGCGCCCATGGGGTCCCTGGCAGCCAGCGCTGTCCACGCTCTTCAGTGCTGAACTCTGACCTCTCCTCCTCCTGGGAACCAGCGCTGTCCACGCCCCTCAATGCTGAACTACCACCTCTCCTCCTGGGGGCTCACTGCCTGCTCCTCCCGGGACCCTGAGCCAGGAGGGGTGACGGCCACGTGTCTGATCCTGGGTTTTGGGTAGCGCCTCCTCCCGCCTCAGGAGCTCCCCTGCTGCTGTGGGATGTGTCGTGCGTGGGGGCGAGAGTGCCCGTCCCCACGTCTGCCAGCTCAGCCTGTCCCTGTGAACTTCTGCCTGAAATGAGGACACGTGTACAGAAACACAGGCAGGGAGTTATTAACGTGTGAGCACATGTGAGGACACGAGACAACATGGGAAACAGCAAGCAGAACATACACATGTCGGAACGTAAAGGCATTTCCCAAATTTAAAATCCCACGAGCTACCGGCCCCACCAGTGACAGTGACACCTGTGAAGCCTTGGACGGTTTGACAGTGAGTCACTCACCCTTGTCAGATTCCTCTAAACATGGAATGTGTCTCACATGGCCCCAATGTTTCCTGAATGTCATGCCTGGAACAGGACCCTGAAGTCCTTTCTGGAACATTCCTCCCCGCCATTGACCTGCACAGCCCCCAGGATCCCCTCCCATCTGAGCAGCTCCCTCCCCTGTGACCTCAGACAGTGCGCTGTCTGTGTGTTTATTCTTGCAGCTTTTTTACTGGAGGAGAAATCATATGAACTTGTCGTTGGTGAAGGTGTAAGCGCCTCACACAGATGCCCACCTGAGAGGCAATGCCACGGCGACCAACACAGAGAGTCCATCGCAGTGTCTGCGCTCAGACCGCGGGGTGGGAGGAGGGACAGAGACCTGAAAGCCCACAGCCAGCTGGGCTCTCAGGGCTGTGGGGAGGGGAGGGAGTGTCCTTCCGCCAGCAGGGGGTGCTGGGAGACTGCAGGTGAGGAGCACCCCGCTGTTCCAGAGACCCTCACACCCAGGCACCTGCAAGGTGGGCCCCTGCTGTCCTTGGTGGCCTGGCAGCACCCCCTGAGCAGGCAGCTGTGTGTGGTCTCAGCAGGTGCTTCCTCCCAGGGTCCTCCAAGGGGTGTGAGCTGAGCTCCAGCCCCAGGGCCCAGGGAGGGGCGGGGCGGTCCCTGGAGGGAGTCCCATTTGCATGGCGGCCCCTCCTCTGGCAGAGGGTGGCAGAAAAGGAGGCCTGGGCAGCCCAGCCCCACTGTGGGCTCAGGGCTGGGAGCACCATGGCCTGGACCCCTCTGCTCCTCGCGCTCCTCTCTCTCTGCACAGGTAGGGCCAGGCCTGGGACCAGGCTTCTCCCCTTCCTGCTCCGTCTCCTGGGACCCCCCTGGTCCCTGCCCCTCACTGACAAGTGTGTGTGTCTGCAGGATCCCTCTCCCAGCCTGTGCTGACTCAGCCGCCCTCCCTCTCTGCCTCTCCGGAAGCCACGGCCATACTCACCTGCACCCTGAGCAGCGGCTTCAGTGTTGGTGGATACGGGATACGCTGGTACCAGCAGAAGCCAGGGAGCCGTCCCCGGTTTCTCCTGTACTACTACTCAGACTCAAGTACAAGTTTGGGACCCGGGGTCCCCAGCCGCTTCTCTGGATCCAAAGACGCCTCGGCCAACGCGGGCCTCCTGCACATCTCGGGGCTGCAGTCTGAGGACGAGGCTGACTATTACTGTAACACATGGGACGGCAGCTCTAAGACTCACACTGTGGTCCAGACCCACAGGGAAGTGAGACAAAAACCTCCTCTCTGCTCTCCTGCCCTGACCTGGGCCCCTGCTGTTGGCTCCACCCAGTTCTGGCTCAGCCCTGACTGTGCTGACAGGTGTCCATCCGGCACCGCTTCTCCTTGGACCCGCAGTCCTTACAGTGTCACAGCTGTGCCTGCAGGTCAGCGTCTCTAGTGACCTGTTCTCAGGTCATGGTTGCCATGCTCACGTTCTCAAAGGTAACATCCTCAGGGATACAGGTTGCCATGGAGACACATGAGGAGGTGGAATCAGATGCATTGAAGCCAAGCTGGGCCCTGAGTCGAGGAGTGAGTGAGACAGGATGCTGGTCCGAGGGCTCCAATCTGAAATTGGCACTAAAAACAACATCCTATCCTCTCTAATAAAGAGGGAATGTGGTAACTGACCCTCACACTGTCACAAAGATGATGGATCCATAGCCAATAAGGAGGGAATAAGCTAATTGATTGCCCCACCCTCAATGATGATGCACCCACAGCCAATAAGGAGGGAATATGCTAAATGACTGCCCCCCCCTGAGTGATGGTGCACCCACAGCCAATAATGAGGGAATATGCTAATTGACTGCCACACCCTTAAAGATGGTGGTGCCCACAGTTACAAGATTGGGGTGCCCAGTCCCCTCAGCCCCGCTGGGACGGCAGGCCTTGCCGTGGGCTTTTATCTGGAGTCCCCAGTCCCCTCAGCCTCCCTGCTGCCCAGGACCGGCCCCAGCTGTGGGGAAACGTCAGAACCTGGTGCCCAGCGTCTAGGCTGGCCTGAGGCTCAGGTCACCAGGGCCAGGCGAGGCTTGTGCTGCCCCAAGTGGCAACAGAGCAAGTGCCATGAGGCCTCTCCTTCCCCTAAGAGTGGGCCACCTCCCACCCCTGAGGACGCCTGGACTGTGAAGGGGGCAGACCAGGCTAAGGGTCCCTCCAGTGCAGGAGTTTTCCTGCCCCGGGACTCTAGTGCTGGAATGAGGGGTGTTCCGTGTGACAACAGGGACTGTCACGTGTAAGCAGAGCCCCCTCCTCTCTGCACCCACAGGAGCTCCTGGGGGCACGTCTGGCTGTGGAATGGGAGGTGGACAGACGGCTGCCAGGCCTTAGCTCTTGGGCCGAATGACTAGGGTGTGAGGTTGTCCCCACCAGGTGCTGGTCCCCCTTGTCCTCAGGGGTAAAGACATCCCAGGGAAAGGCTAACAGATGCTCTGCTCATGCGCAGCCTCCACCCCTCTGGCCCTCCGTATGCCCTGCAGCAAGGACCCTGCTGTGCACTCGGACCCGGCATATCTCCTGCTCCTCCTGCCTCCTCCCGGGACCGGGGCCCAGGACACACAGCGAGGCCTCTGCCCTGGCTGAGGCAGCAGCACTGGGTGGAAAGGCGACATTTGGTCCCTCAGCTCCAGGGATATCTCATCCACACTCTGTCCCAAATGACACAGCCACACCCTCAGGACACAGGGTCTCAGCCAGGCTGGACTGGCTCTGTGGTTGAGCGCCCACCTATGAACCAGGAGGTCAGGGTTGTATTCCGGGTCAGGGCACAGGTCCAGGTTTCGGGTTTTTGATCCCCACTTGGGGAGGGCAGGAGGCAGCCAGTCCATGTTCCTCTCTCCTCATTGATGCTTCTGTCTCTCTCTCTCTGCCGGTTCCTTCCTCTCTGACATCAATAAAATCATATTTCAAAAAGGAAGGGATGTTGGTTTTCATCTTAGGCTCCGTGTCAGCTACACCAGAGGCCCCTGATCACAGCACCTGGGGGTTAGAGTCCCCTTCCTGGGCTCCTGTCTCTCCCGGGTGGTGTGACTCCAGGCTGGTGATCAGCACCATCACCGTCACAGCTCAGCGCGTTTGCTCAGGGAGCACAGGAGACAGGAGTTGGGGGCTCTTCTCCTGCAGTCCCTCCACCCACACCCCGGGGTCATGAGGAGGCCACAGGTTCTGGCAGCTTCCCCGGGGGCGGGGCAGACAGAGCTGACCACAGCTGAGTCCCTGGAGGAGGGAAGGTCATTGTGCTCACCCCAAGGTCAGGAGCGCCCTCTGCAGCCTTGGGTGGGGAGGGCCTGGGGGACACTGTGGTGCCTGCAGGCCCTGCTCTGAGGCGGGCCCATCCTGAACCAGAAGGCCGGTCTTCGGAGGCTTCCCCAGAGTGTTCTCCAGAGGCCTGGACAGGAAGGCTGGTCTCAGGTCTAACGCACATCCCCTAGCTGTGTTCTTAAAGGGCCAGACTGATGATCACACAAAGTGCCCCCAAACACGCATTGATGGTTTCCCGTGTGGCTTTCTCCTCCTCCATCTGCCGGTGTCCCACCCACACAGGCATGCAATGTCCTCAGCTCTTTGTGGGGCAATTGCATGGGGACCAGGAAGAGATTGGTCTCCCCACAGCCACGCCCACCCAAAGCCATGCCCAAACAAAGCCACGCCCACACAAAGCCACGCCCACCTCATCGCAAAGGGCCGGCCCAGAAGACACTGAGTTACCAGCCAACACCCCCTTCATCAGAGGGTGAGCCATCCACAGAGACAGGCTCACTGAGTGACATCATCTCAGGAGCCGCCCCATCTGTGAGTGGGGATGAGGCCCAGGTGTGTCCCAAGCTCCTGCCCCTCCTCCATCCCCAACACCCTTAGGGTTCTCAGCACCCTAACATGCAGTGAGGGCTGGTCACGGCTCAGTCTTTGTGAACGTGGGAGGCAGCATTTCTAAGGGGCCCAGACCATCCGCTCTCAGTGACATCCCTGCCGGCCCCGCCCACGGCTGCGCCCGGGAGGGAGACGCTGCAGGGAGCGCCAGCGTCTGTGCTGTCAGACCAGGAGGTGGGGACAGGGACATGACTGGGAGCAGGGACTCCAGCTGGGCTCAGGGTTGGGACCAGGCGGTGCAGTGCGCGCTGTGGCCAGCAGGGGGCGCGGTGGGATCGCCCTGTGGCCCCCACCCAGCTGCTCCCTGAGGACTTTCCACTCACAGAAGCCTGGTCCTGGGGGCTGGGCTCTGGGACCCTGATAGGGACCAGCTGTGACTTTGCTGGCAGCGCCCCCTGAGCCATAGCCTCTGTGTGGTCTCAGCAGGTGCTTCCTCCCATGACGCCCCAAGGGGTGAGCCCACCTCCATGCCTCTGAGTCTGGGGTGTGAGCTGAGCCCCAGCCCCAGGGCCCAGGGAGGGGCGGGGCGGTCCCTGGAGGGAGTTCCATTTGCATGGCGGCCCCTCCTCTGGCAGAGGGTGGCAGAAAAGGAGGTGTGGGCAGCCCAGCCCCACTGTGGGCTCAGGGCTGGGAGCACCATGGCCTGGACCCCTCTGCTCTTCGCGCTCCTCTCTCTCTGCACAGGTAGGGCCAGGCCTGGGACCAGGCTTCTTCCCTTCCTGCTCCGTCTCCTGGGGACCCCCCTGGTCCCTGCCCCTCACTGACAAGTGTGTGTGTCCTCAGGGTCCCTCTCCCAGCCTGTGCTGACTCAGCCGCCCTCCCTCTCTGCATCTCTGGGAGCCACGGCCAGACTTACCTGCACCCTGAGCAGCGGCTACAACGTTGGCAGCTACACTATATACTGGTACCAGCAGAACCCAGGGAGCCGTCCCCGGTTTCTCCTGTACTACTACTCAGACTCAAGTACAAGTTTGGGACCAGGGGTCCCCAGCCGCTTCTCTGGATCCAAAGACGCCTCGGCCAATGCGGGGGTCCTGCACATCTCGAGGCTGCAGCCCGAGGACGAGGCCGACTATTACTGTCAGGTGTATAACAGCGGTGCTAAGCACAGTGACACACCCAGAGGGGGAAGTGCGACAAAAACCTCACCTCCTTGCTCCCAGCTCCTGACACCGCTAAGGAGGCGGCTAAGGAGGCAGTAAATGCCCGACTGACACCCACAGGCCTACGCTCCGGGGTCAGAGGGGGGTGGCGTTGTGTGGTGTAAATGATGCTGCGAGCGGAGGTACCGAATATCCACAAAGGGGGTGAGCCGATGACCAGACACGGTTAAGCACAGTCCACGCGGGGGCAGAGCCGCTGGCTTTACCCCGGGCGTTACCGCCTCACGCCCTGCAGGGAAGCCCTGGTCCGTTCCCGCAGACCAGGGGGAAGGGATAGGACCGCCAAGGAGGGGGGAGGGGGGCAGGAGCACATGCGCTGTAGGAGCGGGGATGGCGCGTGGAGGCTGGTCAGTCCACCTGGGAGAGGAGGCGGCGGGAAGAGACAGGTTGGTTACGGCGGACCCACCAGCAGCCGGGGGAAGCTTGGGAAAGTGATGGCTCGTGTGCGAAGGGCACCCGGTCCTTCCCAAAGCGGAGACACCAGAATCAGCTGAGCAAGGAAGTGCCCCCACTCGCTCCCTCTCTCCCTGCAACTCCCACACATTCGCTTAGTAGCAGGGGGGGTCGGGCTAGCGGCCGCCGGGGACCACAGACCCCGGGGCTCCAAGGCTGAGTTACCCATGGCACAGGGTCTCTGTGTTGGCCCCATGTCTGCCCTGCTAGGACCGCACTGCCCTTCCCCCAGGGGAAGGGATGCAGATGGGACGCTGGGAGCCTGGGGCCGCCAGCTGAACCTCACCAC
This sequence comes from Lasiurus borealis, assembly GCA_004026805.1. Taxonomy (NCBI): domain Eukaryota; kingdom Metazoa; phylum Chordata; class Mammalia; order Chiroptera; family Vespertilionidae; genus Lasiurus; species Lasiurus borealis. Next base: position 13,381 of record PVJN01038446.1, read on the forward strand.
GCCACTGTCCCCGTCCCCGGGGACGGCTGCTTTCCGTGAGACTCCGTAAAAGAACACAGTTTCCCCCTATCTCTCCCCCCCCCCCACCTCCGGCAACGACTCCGCACGGACTCCTCCCCCTTTTGTGGGAAATGTCAGGATGACTCTTGAACGTTAAGACGAGCCAAGAGGAATGTCAGTATAACAAGGACAGTGCCTGTCAAACACCGGCAGAGCGGACAACTCCTGTTCCACAGCAGCAGACCGAGGGGCGGAAGGTGAAGTCCACCCGCATGACAATCCAGAGGCCCCGCCATTTCTTAGGAGAGATCAGGCGTCACCACCGTGTGTGTGTGTGTGTGTGTGTGTGTGTGTGTGTGTGTATGTAGTGTGTGTATGTCTATGTCTGTATCTCTGTGTGTGTCTATGTCTGTGTGTGTGTGTATGTCTATGTCTGTGTGTGTATGTCTATGTCTGTGTCTCTGTGTGTGTCTATGTCTGTGTGTTCACGCGCTCGCGTGCGTGTGTGTGTGTGCACGCGCATCTGGCAGAGAGTGACCAGGGGATTATAGATCCTATGATTACACTCTCCAAGCCTTGGCTTGTTTCTCCAAAGGACAAAGTAAACACGCAGAGAATTCACCTTGTGGCGTGTTGTGCACACATAAAAACATAGCCACACACACACACACACACACAGACACACTCACATACACACTCACACACACACACACACTCGCGCACACACATATACTCACACAGACACACACAGACACACTCACACACAGTCACACACATGTGCACGCACACAGACTCCATTGGTTAAAAAATTAGCAGTGGGAGTGCTTGCACTCAATGTGGCTGGTGGCCGTGTCCCTCCTGTGAGCGACAAAAGCACGTGCTATTCTTTAATCAAACCACTGACCTCCGACACCAGGGGAAACCCCTGTCCTCCCAAGCCCGCATCTCCATTCCCTCGTGACGTATGCAGTCTCCCCAGAATCCTTGGCCGGCCAGTGCCCCGTGGGCCGGGGGCTCCCCAGGGAGAGGTGCCCTCCTGGCCAGGAGCGCGGGCCCCTCCCCGGGCTCCGGGCATCGGCGAGGCCTCTGCTCCCCCAGCAATCCCTGCCCCCGGGACAGAGGCCCGGTCACCGCGCTGTCTCCTCCGAGTGGCTGTCCAACCGCCAGGCCGCACGCCGGACCCCCACACCAATGGGTCCGGAAGGAACCGCCAAATTAAAAGCATGCACAGCCCAGGCTGGGGTTTGTAGAGACATCGACGGAAGAAAGCTCACGCCTCCAATCTTAGCAACGCACCGACCTGCATCTGCGCCTCTGCGCTCACGGGGCGGCGGGTCCGGTCTCAGAGCGGCCAGCACCGGCACCATCCGGCCTGAAGCCCACGCGGGTCCGGGACACGGCGCCCTCCTCACCGCCCAGGAGGCGACCTCCCTGAGCACAGAGCACCGGCGAGGCCCCACCTCCCCTCCCCCGTCCGCTCTGGGCCTTTAAGAGGAACTTCCAGGCCCAGGAGGACAGCGGCCGGCCGGAGCCTCCACACCTGCCGCTAAAAAGGGTCCTAACGGGGCGTGTCATTGGGACGATCGTGTCCCTAAAGCACAGGGACCGCAGGACACACATAACCGGGCGCCATGTCTCCACCGGCTGCCAACGGGGGTCCTGACCGTCCGTCCCCCGGTGTCCTGCCCTTCATCCTGGCACCGCTCACACCGTTAAAGGGACAACACGGAGCCGTTGAAATGATCGCAGGACCCGTGACAGCGACCTTCCCTCACGACGCTCACAGGAGGCGCAGCGGCCTGGTCCCCGGAGGGGTGACCCTCAGGTGCTGGCAGGACAGGCCTCCAGCCCCCCAGGTGCAGGGGAGGAGCTGCAGGGGCTGCAAGGGAGGGCGGCTCCCCCTGTGACCAGCAGGGGGCGCGGTGAGGCCCTCTCTGGGGTTGGCCTGGGCCTGGCCTCTTGCAGGAGGCAGAGGGCTGGCGGTGGCTTCCTGTGAGCGCTGGGCAGGCCTGTCTGCTCTGGGGTGTGGGCTCCCCTGCCCGTGGCTGTGGGCCCCCAGCAGCTGCTTCCTCCCAGCTCCCTACACGGGGAAACCAGAGCATCAGGCTGCCCTCCCTGTGCTATAGCCTGGGACCCGCCAGCGCCCCTAGGGGACAGAGAGGGGGTGGGGGCACATTTGCATGAGCAGCCTCTTCCTGTGACCAGGGAGAGGATAAGAGGACTGGGCAGCCCAGCCCCCGCTCTGTGTCCTGGGCTGTGAGCACCATGGCCTGGACCCCTCTGCTCCTCGCGCTCCTCTCTCTCTGCACAGGTAGGGCCAGGCCTGGGACCAGGCTTCTCCCCTTCCTGCTCCGTCTCCTGGGGACCCCCCTGGTCCCTGCCCCTCACTGACAAGTGTGTGTGTCTGCAGGGTCCCTCTCCCAGCCTGTGCTGACTCAGCCGCCCTCCCTCTCTGCCTCTCTGGGAGGCACGGCCAGACTCACCTGCACGCTGAGGAGTGACATCAGTGTTGGCAGCTATGACATATACTGGTACCAGCAGAAGCCAGGGAGCCGTCCCCGGTACCTCCTGTACTACTACTCAAGTACAAATTTGGGACCTGGGGTCCCCAGCCGCTTCTCTGGAGCCAAAGACGCTTCTGCCAACGCGGGGCTCCTGCTCATCTCGGGGCTGCAGCTTGAGGACGAGGCGGACTATTACTGTGCGATCTGGTACAACAGTGCTCCCCACAGTGACACAGGCAGAGGGGGAAGTGGGACAAAAACCTCTCCCTCCAGAGTCTTGTTTCCCAACCACTGACCTGTTAGCATGGCCTCCTGTGCAGACTCCTCGGGGCAGAGCCTTCAGGGTTACAATGGGCCACGTTCCATGTCCATCCCATGTCTCTGCGGCTCAGAAACACAGACCCAACACCCCCCTCACTGTCATGGCGGCATGAGAGGCGGCCTGTCCTCCATGGGGAGAGACCCAGGTCCGGGCGATGGCCGTTTTGACTTGAGCCCAGGACTCCTCTCTGGGTGTGGACAGGGGGCGAGTGGGGCTGCGGCTGGGAATGCTGAGCGGCTCCAGGAAGGACGGGCGCCTGAGTGTGTGGGGAGACGCGCTGACAGCTGCCAACACTCAGGCCCAGGCGTGCCCGTGAGTGGGTCCCTGAGCCACAGGCTCTGACTGTCCTCTCCTCTCTCACCCACTGGGCTTTCCCACAGCCAGGGGGTGGGTGGCCGTGGGACTTGGGGAGCAGGACCTTCCCCACAGGTGCCTGTCACTCCCGCTGGGAAGCTGTTAATGATCCTAGATCTCAGGTCACCTTCTCCTGAACCTGGGCCAACAACACACTGACTGTTCCCATAGCAACGGTCCCCATGCTCCCAGGCAGAGCCCCTACCTGCCCTTGTGAACAGGACACAGGTGATTGACAGTCCAGCATTAGCTGTCTTCACAGGTCCCTAGTTTGTGCACAGGGCATCTTTTAAACATTTTTAGTTTTATTTTAAAAAATATGCATATTCTTTTATTTCAGAGTGGAAGATATAGTGAGAGATAGAAACATCAATGATGAGAGAGAATCATTGGACAGCTGCCTCCTGCATTCCCCACACTGGGGATTGAACCCACCACCCAGATATGTGTCCTGACTGGAAATAGAACCGTGACCCCACCATCCGCCTGGTCTCTGGCCTGAGGAGGAGGCGGCCTATCGCTGTCACGTGACTCAACCCGCTGCCACGAGGAGCTGCTAGCCCTGGGGCGGCTGAGTGGCACCTGCCTCCTCTCCCGCAGCACCCGTTCACCCCGTACCTGGCTTCAGAAATGGGACCCAGAGCATTGGCCAGGTTGGCTCAGTGGATAGAGCTTCGGCCTCCAACTGAAGGTCCTGGGTTTGATTCTGGTCAAGGCATATGCTTGGGTTGTGGGCTCCCTCCCCTGTGAAGGGAGTGCAAGAAGCAGCGGTTGTCTCATCATTCATGTTTCTCTCTCATTCCCTCTCACTTCCTCTCTGGAATCAATAAAAAAAATGTTTTAAAAATGGGCAAGTATGAGGGACCGAGAGTCTTCTCACAGCATCTTCAAATGTCTGGGAATCTGTGTAAATCCCCCTCTTTTGTCAGGACCCAGGAAGTGAAACACGTGAGGGAGAAAGAGCATCTGCCGACACCGCCCCTGAGGCGCCCAGAGGAGGGGATGGGGGGTGGGGGACGGAATTAGGACCCAGTCCTCCGTCCATTGGGGAGCAGCACAAGCTTCTCAGTCCAAAGGGAAGAGGGGAATCCAGGATGGAACAGACTCTGAGCACAGCCACAGGCAGTCACAGAACCACAAGCCGAAACAGGGGAAAGGGGGACTTCTCTGCAGGGAGTCAGCAGTATAATGTTTGCCTCTATCATCCATCCAGCTGTCAATCAATCTCTGTACTATCTATCTAGCTCTCAATCGATCTCTCTACCATCTATCCAGCTATCAATCCATCTTTCTACCATCTGTTGATCTGTCTACCCATCATCTATCTCTATCTAACCTCTATCTATCTACTATCTATCTATCTATCTATCTATCTATCTATCTATCCATCCATCCATCCATCCATCCATCCATCCATCCATCCATCCATCCACCCACCCACCCATCCATCCATCCATCTATCATATCTATTTTCAGGGACAACCATCATTCTTCCTGTAATTCCCACCACCATGACTATTCCCTAGACCGTCACAAGGGGGCGTAGTGGATCCTCTCAGAGCTGCCAGGCCTGACGTCAACTCTATGGTTCTAACTGAGTGGGCCTGCGCCCATGCTCCTGGCCTGGGTGAGAGGTGACAGCAGGTGCTTCCCCTCAAGGGACAGACTCAGAGCCCACAGCCTTCCCGGCCTCCTCCTCACAGTGCAGCTGCCACAGGGCCCGGGACCCAGAACGGGACGGTCCTGTGGGCTCACATTTGCATAGTGACCAGCAAACACCCCTCTACCCAGGAGGCCGGGAGGAGATAAAGGGACACCGAGCCCAGCACGTGCCAGAGACAAGAACCTGGAGAGTCTCCACCATGAGCTGGACTGCCCTCCTCCTCCTCCTCCTCCTGGCTCTCTGCCCAGGTCCAGGGCCATTTCAGAGACCAGCCTGGGGGGTCCCTCTGCCTGTCCTCTCCATTCCTGACTGTGTCTGTTTTGGTTTCAGGGTCCCGGTCTCAGGCTGCGGTCACTCAGGAGCCCGCAATGAGCGTGTCCCCAGGCCTGACGGTCACTCTCACCTGCAGCACTAACACCGGGGAAGTCAGCGGCAGCCACTACGCGTACTGGGTCCAGCAGAAGTCTGGCCACGCCCCCAGGACCCTCATTTATGACACAAGCAACAAACTCTCCTGGACGCCGGCCCGGTTCTCAGGCTCCATCCAAGGGGGCAGAGCCGCCCTGACCCTGGCGGGGGCGCAGCCTGAGGACGAGGCCGAGTACTACTGCGCCCTGGCGTACAGCAGGCATCCCCACGGTGACAGGTGCCGGGGGGAAGTGGGGCACAAACACAAGCCCGGTGCCCCCTCTGCTTCGGGGCCCCGACTGCTGCTCACAGGGCTGGTCCAGCGGGTGTGGCTCTGAGTTTGTCCTCTGAGGCCCCAGACCAGGCTCCCACTTCAGTTATTCTCGGCTGTGACCATTTTATGACAACAAGAGCCATTGTAATCAACAGCGTCACCGGAAATGGACAGGAGCAGAATAAGGAAAAGATTCATTCACACACACACTCACAACACACACTCACACTCACAGTCACACTCACACACACTCACACTCACACATTACACTCACACTCACACACTCATACTCACAGTCATCCTCACAAGCACAGTCAAGTCTGAATTTACTTGGCCATCTCTTAATAATTAAGATAAAAGTTAACAATAAAGGGGGAAGATGCAAATTTCCCATCATGCCACAATGGTCAAGATGGCTGTGCTCACAGGGAGGCAGGGATTCCGTAACTCAAGGCGGCTGTGCCCACAGCCCAGGCCCAGTTCCCAGAAGGAGGCTTAATGAGCCTCCAGCGGGCACCTGAGCCTGCATCCCTGCCTGGTGAAGCTTGATAGGGTAACTCAGGCCACACGCCCTGGCCTGGGACAGGGCACCTCAAGGCGAGCCCCCCCCCCCCAACCAGGTGGTACTTCCCAAGGGTGGGGCCAGCTGGGGCTGGGTCTTGGGTGATTTTGAGGCACCACGGTTATGAGGGGACATGACTTGGGATCTGTCAGCGTGCCCCAGACTCTGACAGGAGGAAGGTTTTCATCTACATTTTACTAATTTTCTTTCATCTCTGACATTTTTATTATAGAGAAAGGGCAAAGAGCAATATTAAAATATTTCCTCTTATTAATCCCTTTTGAATGTGCAGGGATTTCGTGCACGGGGCCACCCGTCTAGTACAATAACAGAAGACACGGAGCCACTTTGAAACAGAGTTTGGGGCCTCCATCCAGCAGAATTCTTTGCCCTTCTTCCCTTCACAGCTGTGTAAGGTTGGAGGGCAGATACCCCGTAGGGGGGGTCACAGTACTCGTGTCATTGTAGTCTGGAACCCTCTGCCCAGAGCAGGCTCCCACAGTCTATCTGAGCACTGGGTGCATGTCCTGAGGGATCAGTTGTGAGGAAGAGTCAGGGACCGAACCCCAAGCTGAGATTAGGTCAAGGTTGGGCGGAGCCTCCAGAAGCAGCAAAGAGACAAGAGAGCACCTACCTGGGGCCTCTCTAGGGTGGGGGGGGGCTGCCAGCACTTTGACCTCAGACATGAGCTCCACCCCTGAGAGGGACGGTCCCCCTGGTTCAAAGGGGCTCAGTCTGTGGGCCTTGGTAGCAGCATCTCCAGGACACAACCCCTCAGGACAGTCCATCTGCTCAGTGTGGGGTGAGCTGAGCCCCAGCACCGGGGCTCAGGGCTGGGCAGTCCCTGGAGGAACCACCTCTGCAGGGACGGGCCCGCTCTGGCA